>JACEIK010013358.1:0-26537 GCA_018107945.1 Datura stramonium
ATTATTATTATTATTTTTGATTGTGAATGTTATGATTGTGGGATTGTGTGTATGTGTGCAATGAGGCCCTTGCGATTCGTGGATACCCAATGCTTAAAGTAGGTCCGATTACGGGGTTGAGTCTATGAGATAAATAATTAGCCTATGGTTTAGTTGATTTTGCCTCCTATAGGACTGTTTTGAGACATGCAAGATCTATGGGGAGGCATGTATATATTTGTTCTGAACTTTCTTGGGATCGTGATTGGCTATCCTGAATTGATGGAGTTCTATTAACTGTGCACAACTGAGAGAGGGTCCGATAGTGCTTGTTTGATGATGGGAACTGACTGGTGTATACTTTTAATTTTATTGGCATTATATTGTGATTGTTTCTTGTGTTATCTTCTACCTGATTGCAGTAGAGGCTAGATGTTGGCTGGTGTTAGCTAAGGTTGTTGAGAAGTCAAGAGGTGATGACAGGTGAGTTATGTTGGCTAGGCGTCGCGTGTTGTTGTTTACTTTTTAGATTTTCTAGGCTTATGGGGGTCAGGTAGGTTCCGTTTGTGTGTGTGCTTGCTTGTACTAACCAAGGCTTATAGGAGCCAGGTAGGTTCTATGTGTTTGCATAAGTTGAGTTTCTCCTCCTGCGATATCATGTATATCTATTAATCTCTAATCAGAGTCTTGTAGTTGTTTATGCCTTTCATGTTGGGTACATTGTTGTATTGGAGCCGTAGTTGGGGCACTGCATTTATGCCTATAGGTGATGGTGGGCTGGTAGATTGAGTTCTTGGATGCTGAGTGGAGTTCCAATAGAGTTGGTGTGCTCTAGGTCTTTCGGAGTCCCTAGATGTTTGAGTTAAGGGTAGTTCGGGGCCCTATCCCATTCATTGCCTATAGGTGATGGTGGGCTGGTAGATTGAGTTCTTGGGTTCTGAGTGGAGTTCCAACAGAGTTGGTGCGCTCTAGGTCTTTCGGAGTCCCTAGATGTTTGAGTTAAGGGTAGTTCGGGGCCTTGTACCGATCATTCGATTACTATTGTATTCATTTTTCCTTCATAAACGTCACTGTGGTGTTAGTATGTTGTTAAAGTCCAGGTGGGCCTAATTATATAGTTGTTTTCCATTCTATGGCATTGACAGCCTATTGTGTATCTATTAGTTGGTCTGTGGGCCAACTTCCATTTTAGTCTATTGTTTACTCTGATTTAGATTGTGTTATGATGTCAAAACTCATCGGTTCTAGCATGTTGTAATTAGATTTATGGCAGGATGTGCTTGATCAGGTGCAGAAAAGGGTGTCATTCATGCCACTCCATGTTTGGGGTGTGACAGACTCGATATCAGAGTAGTTCGTGTCCTAGGGAGTGTATGAGTCGTGTCTAGTAGAGTCTTTCTTATGTATGCATTGCGTAGTATACTTATAAACATGAGGCTACAGAACATTTAGTATTTTTGTCATTCTTTCTGGATCAAAATCTTGAGAGATATCAGCTGTAATAAGAGTTAGGTCTAGACTCACGTTTGCTGACTTGTGCAGGGATACTTGTGATGTGGTGGACTATAGTTGGCCGGTGGCTAGAAATATAGCAGGTAAGATCCTTCAATTTGATTATGGTTATAGTTGTGTCGCACCTCGTCATGGTGCAAAGTTTTATTGTTTGGAGTTGTTTGTGGTAGGCTTATCATGTAAGGCTATGTTGTGCCATGTCGTGCTGTGTCAATCCATGAGTTGGAGTCATGTTTGTTATCAAACATTCAAGGATAAATGTTTCTAAGGGGGGAAGGGTGTAACACCTCGGATAATTTGAGCGATAAATATGTACTTTCGAGGTAGGACTAAGAGTACTTAATATGCTAAGAAGGAAGTGTTATGAGGTATTTAATTCACTCTATGGACGTATTTAAGATTCGACATCGATCAAGTTGTAAAATGAAATTTGGAAAAAGTCATCGAAAAATTTCCTTCAATGAGTCTAGTTTCCAGCTCATTAAACCATTCATCAATCTAACTTTAGAGTAGAGATATATTCATTTTTTTCAATACTGCACAAGCAGACACGCCAAAATGGTCTGAGGTGGTGGAGGATTATAAAAAGCCCCTTGGTCGATTGATTGCTTTATTTTCTCATTTTCCAAAACCTCTCACCACGAGACACTCTCTCAAGTTCCCCCTATTCATGTTCCATTGATTTTGAGGTGGGAAAACATTTTCCAATATGATTTTGATGTCAGAAAGTTGGGAATTGCGTGTAGCTAGCATTTTGGAGTCTTTTCTGGGCTATTCTGTGGTGAAGATGTTGGTAAGTCTTCTTTCTTTGTTTTTCTTAGTTCTTGAGGTTGGTTATAGGTGTGTTAACATAGATAGGCTGTTGTCTCAAAGTTTCTACCATCGATTTCGTATGAATCTTGTCGGTTAAGCTCTTTTTGGCTTGTTTCTTTGTTGAGTTTGTTGATTGTGTTCTTGGTAGTAACTTGGGTTGTTCTTAGATAGTATCTTGATGCTTATAATGGTGGAGGTTCGCTTAGTTCGGATTCTCAGAATATCCAAGGAATGTTAGGCTTTCCCCTCCCTTCTCGGCATGAATTCCATAGCCATTATCGTCGGTATTAATATGTGTGTTGGCTGTTTTGTGAAGTCTTTGTCACGACCCGAGCTGAGACCTCAGATTGAGACATGGGACCTAGAACAATGAATGACTCCAAGCTAACCCCTGGTACATACATAGCATGAAAAGAGCCTCACTGTGAAGATATAAAGCATGAACATGAAATAAGCGAAAGTTTGCATATTATAAGGTCAAAAGTGTAAACACAACTCAACAATGTTGAACTGTCTCTACATGATAGTCTGAAAAGCGTCCACTACTATGATGATCTTATAGGAAAACACTCCCAACTAGCTCACTATGTCTGAAACTAAAAGATATAGTAAAAACATAAAACTGATAATGTCCCCGGAGATTGAGGACTCACCCAAGCGAGAATAGGACTGGACCGGTCGGGAGCGAGCTATTGGTGAGACTAAGATGGATCACCTGAACCTATGTCATGAGAAGATATAGCATAAAGTATGCGATCGTTACATTGAATATACTGATTATGTAAGGTAAACAAAATATGCTAGCAAAACAATAGTATGAAATCTTGAGTATAAATCAAGAAAGATCATGAGAGTAAGGATGGCATGCTAAAAGCCATAAATTTGAAGTATATATGTTCAAAATTTGAACATAATGACCCAAGGTTTATAAATAGAAATTATATAACTTGTCATGTTTGAAATCATAAGTGAAAATTCATAAACTAATCAATGGGTCAAGTATGCTATAAAACATTATATCATGAGTCATGAACATGAGTAACTTAAAACATGAGGAAAAGTGTGAGATTCTTATAACCAACATACCCAACATAAGCATACATAAAGCTCGGCCTATAAATCCCTAGTCGGGAGGGTGTTCGTACCTTGCCAAGGGTAGAACCATAGAAAAAGCGTGATATCACTCATGGGTGGCCCATACGGGCATGGGAGACACTCCCGTGGAGGACCCCATTATGGCTATGTTGGCACATATTTCTGAGACCTAGGTGCACTAGAACCCCATCCTATTCAGTGTTAAATACTACTCCCAAAATATATGTAGTACTCATATCATAATCATGAAACATACTAGAAGTTCATGGGCTAGTTGAAATCACGAGATTCATAACATGATTGAGATACGTGAACTAGCCATAAAATAGGTCCGTGAGTCGGCCATGATCATAGACTCTATATTCATAAAAGCCATGCATAATTGAATAAATCATCATAATCTAAAATTCATAAATTCATCAAGAGTTCTTGTGGAAATCACGCATTGCAATCATAAAACAGAATTAACTCCATCATACTTGAAATCAAGGACTTATAAGCTTAATTTCATAAGTCATGCATGACAGGGCATTATTTCCATAAAACTCGACAACATGAATTGATAATTAAATTGGGAGTAAAATCTGCCCCATTAGGCTTAAAGCATTAATAGTGACATAAGAAAATTGGACCCATAGGCCTAGCATAGATATTTACATGGAATTAGGTTAAAAACCTAAAATTTCAATACTCTTAATTGGGGATTTGAATTCATGAGTGAAAAGAAATTGGGCATGAGGGTGGAAGGAATCCCGCATTCATGGCCCTATAAACCTGGGTAACTTTATTTCTAAGATTTCCTTGAACACCCAAGAAGTTTGAGGAAGAAATTGATGAGAAAACCTTGCTTGATCTTGGAAGAGGATTTGATCTTCTAATGAGAGTGTTAGGAGTAGAATGAGGTCTTAGGATAAATAAACCCCTTAATACACTCTTAAAGAGACTTAAAATGACGTACTTTAGGAGTTACGAACTTATAAATTATGAAAACACCCTTAATTATCTGACAGGAAATTGCACTCTACAAGACCCGACAATAACCTGGACGACCCATTGGGAGACTTGACGGGTCGTCCCATAATCCGTTGCCACTAGCAACCACAACTCATTCTTTGATCTTTCCCAACTCAATGGGTCACTTAATGGGTCATAAGGGGACAAGATGACTCGTTCCTCAATTCGTTCAGTACACTGGAAATCAACACTTTCTCCATCACTTCACATTTAACAGGTCAAACAACGACTCATTGGGAGTCTTAATGACTCATCTACCATCCTTCATAACTTCTGGGAATTAAAAAAAAATTCCAACTTGGCACCACTTAATGGGTCACTCAACATCTCATTAGGTCACTCGACGAGTAACTGAACAACTGTTCTGTGATCTAGTGTAGATTTTTTTATTTTCTCTAATTCAACCCTCGGTTCTGATCTTAAGGACTTTTGGGGTGTTATAGTCTTATATTATGTGATTATTTACTATTTGTATTATTGTTTATATAATATTAGATGTGTGTAGGAAATGATGGTTGGGCTGGTAACTCGGGCTTGTGAGTTGAGAGGCATAGTCGAGGTAATTATTAGGTTTTTGTCGAGTACGTGAGGCTTGTTGTTCTTATGGAATGTTACTGGATGCTAGTGTGAATAGAATTAGGTGATGATATTGGCACATGAATAATGGTTTAGAATTGTTAAGGTCGATGACTGTGATGATATTTTGTTATATTAGAGTTGGTGGTCGTGTCGGCCATGGCAATAGAACATTGATGGCCGTGGTGACGCTTAGGTTGTCTTGGCTATGTCCCTCATTGTTGGTGGTAAGTAGAGCGGATTGTGGGTTTTTTGTAAAGATTAGGGATAGACTGGTTAGAATAGTAATCTTTAGCTTTGTTACTGGCTCGTCTAGGGATGGCTAGACATGCGAGAATAGTACTATGTTATGATAGTCGGTTGGTGGGGTTTGAGAGCCAGTTGTGGGCTGTTGAAACATGTATTGTTATTGTTGTTGATTGTGAATATTGTGGTTGTGTGATTGCATGTGTGTGTGTGTGTTGACGCCCTTAGGATTCGTGGATACCTAATGCTTAGAGTAGGTCTGGCCGTGGGGTTGAGTCCAAGGGGTAAAATAATTGGCCTATTGTTGAGTTGAGTTTGCTTTCCATAGGTCCGTTCTGCGACATACAAGACCTATGAAAAGTACATGCCTCCATAGCACCGTATATGTCTGTTCTGAACCTTCCTGGGACCGTAATTGGATATCCCGAATTGATGGAGCTCTGCTAACTGTGCACAGCCAAGAGAGGGTCTGGAAGTGCTTGTTTTGTGATGTTAACTGATTAGTGTTTGCTTTTAATTTGTTTGGCGTTATATTGTGATTGTGGATTGTGTTATTTGTTATTTGATAGCAGTGAATGCTAGATGTTGGCTAGTGTTAGCTGAGGCCGTTGAGAGGACTAGAGGTGATGACAGGTGAGGTATGTCGGCTAGGTGCTGCATGTTCATATTTACTTTTTGGACTTGCCGGGTTAATGGGGATCAAGTAGGTTCTGTTTTTGTGCTTGCTTGTAATTTCTAGGTTATGGGGGTCAAGTAGGTTTTATGTGTTTACTTAATTTTAGTTTATCCTCCTGCGATATCCGGTATATCTATTGATCTCTAATTTGAGTCGTATAGTTGTATCTACCTTTCATGCTTGGTACATTGTTGTACTGATGCCCTAGTTAGGGTGCTTCATTCATGCCTACAAATGATGGTGGGATGGTAGATTAAGTTCTTGGGTGCTGAGTGGAGTTCTAGCTAAGTTGGTGTGCTTCAGGTCTTTCGGAGTCGCCAGATATTTGAGTTAAGGGTAGTTTGGGGCCCTGTCCCGGTCATTTGATTACTATTGTATTCATAGAAGGTCGTAGATGTCACTGTAGTGTTAATATGTTGTTGAAGGCCAAGTGGGCCTGATTGTATAGTTGTTTTTCATTCTATAGCCTTGACAGCCTATTATGTATCTATTAGTTGGTCTGTGAGCCAGCTTCCGTTTTAGTCTGTCATTTACTCTGATTCAGATTGTGCTGTGATGCCAAACCTCAATGGTTCTGGCTTGTTGCAGTTAGATATGTGCAGGCTGTGCTCGATCAGGTGTTGTACAGGGCACCAGTCATGCCCTTATGGATTTGGGGTGTGACAAATATATCGGAAACTAAGCTTCCCCTTCTTGACGAACCTCATGTCTCCCTTCATAGGAGACACCTTCAAAAACACCCAATCATCAACCTCAAAATCAAGTTCTCTCCTCCTAACATCCGCATATGATTTCTGACTACTTTGAGTTGTTTTAAACCTTTCTCTAATGACTTGAAGTTTCTGTATTTCCTCATGAACTAAATCTGGCCCTATCAATGTAGTTTCACCTACCTCGAAGCATCCAATATGCGATCTACATCTCTGCCCATAAAGAGTCTCAAATGGAGCCATTTGAATACTGGAGTAGTAACTGTTATTATAGGAAAACTCAATAAGAGGCAAGTGATCACCCCAACCGCCTTTGAAATTGATCACGTAAGCTCTCAACATGTCCTTGGGAGTTTGAATGGTCCTCTAGGCCTGACCTTCTGTTTGCGAGTGAAAAGTTGTGCTAAGGTTCACCTGAGTATTCAAACCCTTCTAAAGCGATCTCCAAAACTGAAAGGTAAATTGGGTACCCCTATCTGAGATGACAGGAAATGGAATTCCATGCAATTGAACTAACCCCCAAATGTAAATCTAGTATAGTCCTCGACTGAGCCGGTATTTTTGACCGGTAAGAAATGTGTTGACTTGGTCATTTGGTCTACAATCATCCATATATAGAGTCATTATGTTGGCATGTACAAGGCAAAATTGTAATAAAGTCTATATGGATCTCTTCCTATTTCCAAGTAAGAATACTGATATCTTGTAGCATACCTCCAGGTCTCTGATGCTTAACCTTCACCAGTTGGCAATTCAGACACTTAGCCACAAATGCTGCAATGTTCCTCTTCATGCCATTCCACTAATAGAATTTCCTATGTCATAGTACATCTTTGTGGCACCTGGATAGATAGAATATCGAGAGCTATGAGCCTATCTCAACATCCACTCTCTCAGGTCATCCACATCAAGAACACACAATTGGCCTTGATATCGGAGTACACCATCTCCTTCTTAGGAAAAAACCTCCACTTTTTTATTCCGGATAGTTTCCTTTAACTTTACCAAAATAGGATCCTCATCTTTCCTTGCCTTAACCTTCGACACCAATGAATATTCCGACCCATTCTGAACAATAACACCATCATCTGCCGAATCTATAAGGCGAACCCCTATATGAGCTATCTTATGAACATCTTTCAATAATTCTTTCCACCCATCCTCGACATAGAATACACTCTTCATGGACAGCCTATTAAGAGCATCGCCATTACATTGGCCTTGCCTTAATGGTAAAGGACACTCATGTCGTAATCCTTAAGAATATCAAGCCATCTCCTTTGCTGTAAATTAAAGTCTTTCTGTGTAAACACATACTGAAGGCTCTTCTGGTTTAAGAACACATCTGCATGCACCCCATACAAATAGTTCCTCCAAATTTTTAAGGCAAACACCACCACTGCTAACTCGAGGTCATACGTCCGACAATTCTTCTCATAAGTCTTAAGCTAACTAGAAGCATAAATAATGACCTTTCCATGATACATAAATAAACATCCAAAGCCAATCCCCAAAGCATCACAATATACAACAAATACATTTGTGCCCTTCGGTAGGGTCAAAACTGGAGTTGAAGTGAGTCGAGTTTTTAGCTCCTGAAAACTCTTCTCAAAAGACCACTGAAATTTGACGTTCTTCTAGGTCAATTTAGTCAAAGGTGTTGTAATGGATGAAAATCCCTCTGCAAACATCCTGCAGCAGCTAGCTAAATCTAAAAAGCTCCTAATGTCACTAGGGCTGACAGGTCTATGCCAGTTCTTCACCGCCTCAATCTTATGGAAGTCGACCTCAACACCCTCACTAGACACTGATGTGTTGTGATTTTACGGCACTTTCGACGCATAAAATCAAGAAACTATGCACATTTCGAGTATGTTTATATAGATATAATGTGTTTATCTTAAATGTTGTAGGAAAACAGGTCCGAAACGGGAAATAGGCAAAGTAAGTAAAAATGGACAAATCTGTAGGCTAATACCCAAGCCACGAGTCGTCGTCCCATTGAATGACTAGTTCCTGGAGTTGTGGGAAGAAATTGAGTTTGATGAAGAAGAGCCAGTGTACCTCATGAGTTGAAGGCACGACTCGTTACATCTAGTAACGAGTCATTATGATAGTCGTGGAGACTAGGAGAAGAATTTTAGAAGAATTCCCAGTGAAGACACCGAGTGACATAACGAGTCGTCGGGTGAAGTGATGACTCGTCATTAGGTACTGTGGGCATACATTAAATGCACTGGAGGATTTGGTGAGCCAGGGCCACGAGGGACCTAACGACTCGTGCCCAGGCCTAACGAGTCGTTAGGTGAGCCATCACCAAGATTGGATAAGCTGTTGAGAACGAGTCAAAATCAATGGCCACGACTCGTTAGGAGACCCAACGAGTCGTTACTTGGCCCGTTACCCCTGCCGACCTGGAGTCCAATTTTAGTTAGGATATGATTTGTTTGGAATTATAAATACAATATTTAGGTTTATTTTTTAAACATAGTTTATTTTACCACTTTTCACATAAATTTTGGTGTTGTTAACAAGCATTCTTAGTTCAAGAAACAAAGTTTGTAATTTTGTTCTTGATTTTGGGAATCAAACGACATTGAAGTCTTGTTCATCGGTTTTGGTGTTTTATTGAATTCACGTAGTTTTCTTCTACGAATTTTTATTAGTTACAGTTATAATTTATTCTATATTTTTTTATTGTCATTATACAAGCATGAGTAGCTAAACCCATAACTAGGGTTGTCGGAACCATGACGACACATAGTTAAAACACTTAGTGATTCTTGAACAGGGTTTAATGCATGTATTATTTTTCCCTTCATTTTAATTATTTCTTAACGGTTGCAAACATTGGAACTCGTCTTATTCTTACTTACTGGATCAAGGGGGTAGTGAATGGGAAAAGGCATTAACAACGGAGATTTGAGGCTATTAACACTCATCTAATAGCTTGAACTTGTCTGAGAATGGATAATCTGATATTAAGTGTAACGGTTAATTAAGCATACACCCGTATACGGACCAAGTTGTGTGGTGATAATCATCTAGATAGAGGACCAACCATTTAGGTGAACCTAACTTATCGATATTGCATACTAAACACCGGAATAGATCACTAGTGTAAAATTCTTATGGTTATGAAGTCATGGGGAACACAATCCTAGTCAACTTGTTGATCGAATACAACCAAAATTGATTTAAAAATCTACTAGTCTTTACTCTTGTTTATTGTTTTGTTTTTGAATTCTTTCTCCCCTACGAAATAAGTAAGCCGATAGTAATAGCTAATCAAATTAACACAAGTTCTTTCCATATTCCCTGTGCGATCGACCTCAACCTTTGTTGGGCTCTATATTTGACATCGACTGCTTTATATATCATTTACGAGGTGTAATTTGGGTGACATCAAATTTTGACGCAGTTGCCGGGGAATACAGCTAAGGCTTTTGTTATTGTGTTTGCTTTACTATTGGTCCTTATTTCTTTTTTATTTTTCTTTTGTTGTTTTTGTTCTTAACAGGTCTTAGGTTCTTGCATGCCCAGTACTAGGATCCAAGGAAAATCCCTGGTTCAAATCGATCACGAACTTGAACAAACACTGCGAAATATGATGAGAATGGCCAACGTACAAGAGCAAGAGACAGTGGACCAGGCTATAGCCAGAATGTTGGCTGAGAAACAAGCTCGAGCAAGTGATTGAGAGTTAGCAATGGTTGCTGAAGAGCAACGCCTAGCTACTGAAGTAGAACGAGCTAGAAGGAACAGAGGTCCATATTAGCAGAGGCACCGGTATTTCGATGAGGATGATGATGATGATATTAACGAAGCCGGTGCCACTGGAGCTATTGTCCCTCCCCCTTTTCTTGTTGGGGAAAAGTTTGATATTACCAGTGCTATGATCCAACTGCTCAACATGAAGGGGATATTTGCGGGTCATGCAACTGATGATGCACATACTCACTTGACTATACTACTTTGACTAATTTCAGGTATTCGCAAAGTATAAACAACCGGGAGTGAGTCGTGGATGCAATATGGCCGAGGGGTTATTTCCCTTTCATTAAGGAGTGAGGCAACGCTTTTGGTTGGAAGAACTCCGCTCAATGATTCTATCACTACATGGAGGGAGTTAAAAGAGCTTTTCTTGAAAGATTTTTCCCCCCTTCGTGAGTCGTGCAGCCGAAAGATGAGATATACAACTCAGGCGCTTAAGTTCGAGGCACTTGACGAGACATGGTTGAGTAACAAGAAGCTCAAAAGGGTGCCCAACCACAAGATCCCAATGGTTGATACCGTGGTCCGCGGAACATTCATGAGTCACACTTATGCCGGTTACCGAGCTACTTGACATAATCAATAAACCAACCGCGCATGGCACACAAGAGAGTCAGAGACTTCGGCTTGTACTTATGCGGTAGATATGTCTATGGAGCATAGAAAGATGAAGAGCGAGATTAGGATATTGCTTAAATAAAGACCACAATGGGGCCGTTTGCTAAGCATTGATGGAGCCAGGCCAAAAAGATGAATGTTGTGGGTTCTCGGGCAAGGCCTCGAGAAACAATGGAGGTGAATTAGAATCAAGAAGAAGCAACTATCTAAATGACCAAGGGGTGGGTTCCCAAAATAACACCTAGGGGTCTAACCAAGACTATTAGTCAAGGTTGGGGAACCAAGTTCGTAACTACTACATGGATAAAAATCTGCAACCGAGGCCAATACGTAGACAATGGAGACTAGAAAAAGTGAGAGGAGGCTACAAGAATGACAGAAAGCGGGTTCATAATGCTCCTCCAATGAACCGCGGAGCCATAGTCTAGTGGTTCAAGGGTGGAAGAAATATTTTCTAAGGTACTTAAGTAGATGGAGGTGACAGATGGCCATTTCAAGGAGCCCGCGCTGATATTCCGCATGAACCAAAGCGTGGAATCACATGTTGTGGCCATTGCTGCATTGAAAGAATCGAGTCGATGTCCGTTGCATTGGAACCAGAGGAAGAAAGGCACACTTCCCAAAGAATACTAGCCTAAAATATGAAAATGATAAATATCAGATGACGGTCACTACTAGGAGTGGGAAGGCAACAAGGATCCTCCGAGGCCCTGCCAGGTTGAGACAGTAGAGCCCTTAATGATTGATGATGATAGGATGGCGATTCCGAGGATCATACTTTTGTTGATGATTCAAAGGAGAAGACCGCTCCTAGTAATGCAAAGGAGAAAGATCTGCAAAGAGAAGAAGAAAGTACCGCAAAAGATCACACCCTAGACCTCCTCCTTTTCCACAACATTGAAGAAAAAGGTCAAAGATGGGAAGTCCATGTCTATTTCCATTTTGAAAACAATTATTTGTGAACATCCATTAGTCGAGGCACTTGGAGTAGATGCCTCGGCTATGCTAAATTCATGAAGGCACTTTATCATTAGAAAAGGACCGTAAGCTTTGAAACTGCATAATTTGCACTGCTGTAGTGCAATAATAGCATCCTGCTCTCTTGTTCGAAAAGGAAGAGACTCTCGAGCATTGACCATACTATGCACATTGGAGCC
The DNA here is from genome assembly GCA_018107945.1 of Datura stramonium. Taxonomy (NCBI): domain Eukaryota; kingdom Viridiplantae; phylum Streptophyta; class Magnoliopsida; order Solanales; family Solanaceae; genus Datura; species Datura stramonium. The sequence goes on from JACEIK010013358.1 coordinate 12,171, forward strand.
TTTAATTTTTCTAAAGCCAGCCATGTGATTTGGGTGCCAGGGTGTGAATTGATTCACCCATTCATAACCCTACATACCTGATTGTATTAAATTGATGCCGCTAGAAATGTTCAAACAGTTGGGCTTGGGAACCCCCAAATCGACTACAATGCGGCTTTTGATGGTAGATCGTACCGTGAAGAATCTAGTGGTAATTCTCTATGATGTTATAGTGAAGGTAGAGTCCTTTATATTTCCGCCCGATTTTGTCATTCTAGACTGTGAAGTTGATTTTGAGGTCCCTATTATCTTGGGGAGACCATTCCTCGCCACTGGACGTGCTCTTGTAGATATAGAAACTGGACAGCTAAAATTTCAATTGAACAATGAGGAGGTGACATTCAATGTATGCCGATCCATGAAGCATCCAAATGAAATGAGGGTGGTCTCAGTAATTGACGTCGTGGAACCTAAGTTTCCAATTACGCCAATTTTTATTGATTCATAATGACTTAGCAACAGTTTTGAGGAATGTTGGTGATGAGGAGATCCATGGGGGTGAGGAGATAGTTAATGCACTTGCTGGTATGCGGTCATACACTTATGCTCCAAAGAAGATTGATCTAGACCAGAAAAATTAGGTGACCCCACCGGCCAAGCCATCTATTGAGGAGCCTCCGATATTGGAACTCAAAGCACTCCCGTCTCACTTACAGTATGTATTTTTGGGAACCGGTAACACTTTACTGGTCATTGTTGTAGCATACATGGAGGAATGGCAAGTGGAGGCTTTGGTCTCCATTTTGAAGAGATATAAAAAAATGATCGGGTGGACCATTGCAGATATTATTGGAATCCCAGCCGGTATTTTCACTAATAAGATCCAGCTAGAGCCTGATTGTATTCTTAGCATTGAGCATCGGTGTAGGTTGAATCCACCTATGCAAGAGGTGGTCAAGAAGGAAATCATCAAGTGGTTGGATGCAGGAGTGGTTTACCCTATTGCTGATAGCAAATGGGTGAGCCTAGTTTAGTGTGTATCAAAGAAGGGAGGAATCACGATGGTCCCAAATGCTAACAATAAGCTCATTCCGCTCAAACCAGTCACCAATTGGAGAGTATGCATGGACTATAGAAAGTTGAACCATTGGACTCAGAAAGATCACTTTCCTATGCCATTCATGGACCAGATGTTAGACCGACATGCAGGCAGAGGATGGTAGCAAGCGTAAGGCGAGAGGATGAATGCTTGCTAACGTAGTTATTCGGGGGTCTGATAAATTTCTATAGCCTAAAGACTAAGAAAACTACATTCACTTGTCCATATGGTACTTTTGCTTTCAAAGAGGATGTCGTTGGTCATGTAATGCGCCGCCACATTTCAGAAATGCATGATATCCATATTTTCATACATGGCGGAGGGGCATCATTTGAAGTCTTTATGGATGACTTTCTATGGTGGGTGATTCATTTGATGATTGTTTGCTCATTTTGAGCAAGGTCTTTGCCAATGATAATGAAGTGACCAACTTGGTGTAAGCTGGGAAAAGTGTCATTTCATGAGTGAAAGAAGGCATAGTGCTAGGCCATAAGATTTCTTGTAAGAAGGGTATTAGGTGGACAAGGCCAAGATCGAAGTAATTGCTAGTCTACCACCTCCAATTTACGTAAAAGGTGTTGGAAGCTTTTTTTGGGTCATGCGGGGTTTTATAGAAGATTCATCAAGTACTTCTCCAAAAAATTGCACATCCTTTGTGTAAATTTCTTGAGAAAGAGGTGAAGTTTGTTTTCGATGAGGCATGTTTGAAGGCATTTGAATGCCTAAAGAGATTGACCACTTTGCCTACGTTATAGTGTCACTTATTTGGTCTTTCCATTTGAGGTTATATGTGATGCTAGTAGAGTGGCCTTGGGAGTTGTGTTGGGTTAGAGGCATGAAAAGATTTTCCGTCCTATTTATTATGCTAGCAACGCTCTTAATGCGCTCAAAAAAATTACACACAAGTGATAGAACGGGAGTTGTTGGGCATAGTGTTTGCATTTGTGAAGTTTTGGGCATACTTGCTTGGAACTAAGGTGATAGTCCATGGACCATGCAACTAAGATGTCGATGGCAAAAAAGGATGCCAAGCCACGGTTGATTCGATGGGTCTATTTGCTTTGCAAAGTTCAAATTCGAGTAAAATACCAAAGGACCAAAAACTAGGTAGTGGATCACTTATCAAGATTGCTGGAACCCAGAGATGCAAAATTTTTGTGATGAGCTTGACATAGATAATGCATTCTGACGAGCAAGTTTTAGAGTTTTGCCTCACGAGGATCTCATCTCATGGTTTTGGGACTTTGCTAATTATCACGCTGGTGATGTTGTGAACTACTTATCTTTTCACCCAGTGGAAAAGTTCATGTCTGATGTGCGGAAGTTTTCTAGGATGAGCCCTACTTATTTCGTATATGTGTTGATGGGTTTATTCGAAGATGCGTGCAGGAGTAGAGATGTTGAGAATCTTTGGAGGCACGCCCTCATCCCAGTTAGGGGAGTCACCATGCCCGGGATTTTCCACGGCCAGATTACAATATAGGTATTATTGGCCAGCAATTCACTAGGATGCGCATGATTTTACAATGGCGTGTGATAAATGCCGGAGCGAGGAGGCATATTACGGAGACACCAGGCTTCCCCTTACTCCCATCCTTGTCATTGAGTTGCTTGATGAATGGGGCATTGATTTCATGGGCCCGTTTGTGAGATCAAAAGCGTGTAAAGTACATGCGGTTCTTTTTATGGACTATGTCGAAATGGGTGGAGAGCATTTGCACTTCCAAATAATGAATGGAAGAGTGTCAATGCATCTTGAAGCAAAATATATTTGCAAAATTTAGGACTCCAGAGCCATAATTAGTGATGGGGGTTCGCGCCCGTAACCATTTTGTTTAGGTACTTTATTGGAAAAGATAGGGTAAAACACAAGGTGGAAACACCCTATCATCCATAGTCTAGTGGGCAAGTTGAAGTAACAAGCGGGAGATAAAGACCATCTTGGTGAAGACAATGAATGCTACTTGAGACCAGTTAGGATAGGAAGCTATGCTGTTGCTTTATGGACTTATTGGGCCATTCAAGACTCCGTAGGTATGTCTTCATATCAGCTTTTGTATGGGAAGCATGTCATCTTCGATTGAACTTGAGCACAAACCCATGTGGGCGCTCGAAGCTGTTGGATTGGAAGCGAAGGCTGTGAACTTGAGCTTGATCTGTTGAATGAGATAGATGAATTTCATTTGAAATCCTTTAAGTTTGAAATTTATAAACTAAGAATGAAAATTCGGCATGATTTGGGATTGAGAAGAGAGATTAGCCCGGGAGATATGGTGTTACTATTCAATCTAGGCTTCGCTTGTATCTGGCAAGTTGAAGTCCAATGTAGTTGGGGCTTTTTAGGAGTGGTTCCAGTACTCTCCCATACATGGGTCAATTGAACTAGAAAACCATGAAGAAAAGTGCTTTGAAGTCAATGGTCAACGGGTGAAAGCATATTTGAGAAAAAAAGTGAAGAAATAAAGCTAGTGGATCCTACGGGCTCTGGTGAAATCCCAGGTAACCGGGACTTGCATCGTGCCGCGATGTTAAATCGAGGCGCTACATAGGCAACCCATGGGAGGTGTTTTGGTGAAGTATGAATAGCCAAAACACTGCGTCGTGCCACGGCGCTAAATCGGCAACTTCTTAGGAGGCAGCCGAAGTTGCAATTGGAAGAAAATATAGTGTTTACGTGTGTTTATGTATGCGAGTGATTAATATGGGAAATTTGACACTAAAACCAATATAAACTTGAGTTTCTTGTGCCAAAAGCATAGAACGAGTCATTGTCGATGACAACAAATCATGGGGTCTTCCATTAAGTCTCTTTGGACTAAAAGGAATTAAGTTGTTCAAGGTGCCAATGAATGACAGATGATTAAGTCCACCAATTCGTCAAGTGACCCATCATGGGATCTTTGCGGTTTAGGGCTGTGACTCATGCCGCGACTCATTGGAAAGTATTTCATGACTCCTTAGGGTCGAGTAAGATTTTGATTGATTTAATTTAACGAAAGAACAAAAGAGTCGCGGCTTCGTCTAACGACATTAAAGTCGTAGTTTTGCTAAGTAAAATTTTCATCTGACCCAACCCATGTTCAATTAAGGCACTCAATTTTAAACAAATAAAATCACAAATTCTTCACAAGTTTGAACTCCCAAATCTTTTAAGAAAAATTTCACCTTCCTATTCTCCCCAATCACTCACAAGAAACCATTCAAAATGGCACTCAAGTGCACCTTTGGAACAATTACTCACACATTGCACAATCCCATTCAAAATTTTTCAGTTTCCACATACCATTGCAATCTCAAGTTGAACTCCCCCTGTGCTCTTACACTTAGGTAATGATTATTTAAGACTTCCCTTTCTACTTGTTTTCTTGTGTAAAATTGTGAATTTGAACAACACCATGAGTTTAGATGGAACCCTAGTGCCATGATGTTGTATGTGAATTTGAACAGGGGACCCTTAATAAATATGATGATTTGTGCTTGTGAAAATTTTAATTTAGTTGAGATGGAACATGGGTAATGTTATTTTTTTCATAGACTCTCTATACGAGCCACATAATGAGTAGTGGTATCATGATGACTCATTGGCACAAATTGAGTGGGGAGTGGGCTAATTAACGCCAGGTGTACCTCAAGATTGGTCCCTGTGAGTCATTTCCTCAAGTAACAGCTCGCGGTGACCGGTCGTTAAGTCCACTGGTCCCAGCAAAGAAAAACATGACTGCACGGACAACGAGTGACCTGTAGTGGTGACGATAGCGACCGTTGAGTCCTCATCCTATACGGCAAGGACACAATTAAAAGTTGATTTTGTTTTATCTCATTTTGCTTACTAATCTTTATTCAATAAAATTTTTAATGTACAAAAGAAGGTCCAGGCCAACTTGAGTCTTAGAAGAGGAGTTATCCATCATATCGCAGACTTAGGGACGCGCCCTCACCCCCGAAGATCGAGTAACGGAGGAGGAATCACGAGTTGAGGAAGAGTAGCTTGTGAGGATATCCACCGGGGCTAGAACACAGCTGACCTACAAATCAGCCGTACGATTGATGCTCCTCACACTTGCAAGAGACCCACCAAGCCAAGCGAGAAGAGAATGTTGGGGCCACGGTCCACGATTGCTCGGGCACCATAGAGTTTGCGGCAAATGTAGAGGTGCGGATAAGTCACGTATCAATAGGGAAGTAAAAGATGATGAGTTGTGAAGGCGTCGATACACCTAATGATCAACCACGGCGGTGAAGCAATGGTGTTTTAAGTAGTGTGCGGGTCATTTACAATAGGGACATTGCTCCTAATGAAAAGGCCATCCAAAGAGAAGCATCTACGAGACCCGGGGCTTTGGTCACCACGAGGCTTAAGGACCTCATGAGGCATGGTTGTGTAGATACAAGTTCGAGGTGGTTAACAGGCCATCGAGGATCTACAGCCCTTTGCAGTCGAGAGAAGTTTTATGGCGTACGATCACGTTCGGCTTGTCTACGGAATTGAGAGAGGCCAAGACTTGGAAGAGACTGCATTAACAAGGTGTTGGTTCGAGAGATACTGTAGATATCTGCGAGGACCATCTACAGGCTGCTTTATGGTCAACCTATCATGCCCGATGAATACACACAAGGTTCGATCACAGACTATCAAAGCTCAATAAAGTCAAACCCAAGAATACGAATATTGTAGAGCAAGATCGGGGGAAGTACATGGGCATCACGAGTCATTGCCATAAGGAGTGTTGGTTGAGTGATTGCTTGTGCCAAAGTCCAAGATAAAAAGGCCACATTAAACTTCCAAGCTAAATTCTAGTGGACATTAGTTAGGAACAAGGCAGTGCCAGACCAATAATGATAATGTTCTTTCACGACGAGAGAGATGCATTGGTAGCTATGTGGAGGGCTATACCTCTTCCCTACGGTATATTTACAAGAAGAGATTCAAGAGAAGGCGATAAATGATATCACTAAGAATTCCCTTTCCATGCCTCGTTGATAGACTCTATCGGGGAGACAAAGTGCCCGAATTACCATTGGTGGATCGGCGAGTGGTGATCCATAAGATCCGTCTTGGGTTGATAAGAGATAAGAGGTGGTGGATCGGTGAGTGGTCGATCCTGGCATCCTGCAGGTGACTTTATTGGCATAGGAATTGAGAAGCGGTATACGGGCGAGGCTGCAATGTTTAGTGAATTGCGAGTAGAGCCCACAAGGCTAGAGAGATTGGTAGCCGGCTGAGGCTAAGAAATACAGCAGAGCATTCCCACACTGGCGAGGTTCCAGGGTCCTCATCCTCGGCGACACCTCAGCCACTGTTGTACCCTCACGTGCTCCTTTAGCTAGTCTAGTCATTATTTCCCAAGAATTCCTGACCGACATGGCTAAACACAATTGACGAAAATTTGAAAAGCGACAAACACACACAGCTCTTCAAGTTAAAGTACTAGTGAAAGGATTAAGTCGTAGATTTACAAAGGAGTTGGACACTCTCCTAACTCGGTGCATGGCTGGTTAGATGCCTTCGAGAGCGTATGGATGGCGCGCACACGATTACGGGCGCTCGGGCGCAAGGTGGTATGCGGAGAGTAACAACACTCGGCCCAGTGCGGGAGTTATCACTTTAATAGGTAGTTGAATCCCTCTGTGCTTCCGGTGATTGATAGCGAGAAAAGAAGAGCTACCACAAATATTTGACTTCATCACGGATCGGTGGCGCGGGATAAGGGCAGAGGCCTCGTGAGGCAAGCTTTGAGGAGGAGGATTCTGCTCTGTTGGCGAAGCGGAAGCGAGATGGATACGGCGATTGTAGTTATCTATAGAGAGGCTCGCCGAGAGGGCTTTGCAGTTTAGGCAGCGAGGAGAGTTCGTGGAGAAGGTACAAGCTCGGTAGGTTCTAAAAATGCATCGGGTCAAGGCATGGTGCAAGAGATGACCTTTGGAGGGTGCTCTGCACCCTCCACCGGCAGTGCGAACGCCTAGGTGCACGAGATATGTTCCCTATTTCCATGTAGTTTTGTTTGTATATGTGTAGAAAACGACAGCATGATTTTCTTCGTAGGTGGGAGGGATACTGTGTATTTTTGCTGAACATAACAAAGTTTTTCTTGTGGGATATCTTTCCCTTGGGTGTTCCTTATCTAGTAGAAGCCTTGCGGCATGTTTAGGTTTTTATCTTTTTGTGTTTGTTTGTGTGATGAAAATTAGGTACACTTAATGCAGTCAAGAGCATGAATTTTGAATTTAGTTGAACAAGTTGAGCCGATAATATGATACCCCTCCTAAATTTTTTTTTATGTGTTAAAATTGACAAGACTTTTGTAGATCATGCATGGCATTAAAGCGTGAACATGTTTACCATTGTAAATTGTACCTGAACTAGTAGTTAGTAGAAGTGATGTTGGCTTGTCTTTTGTGAGTGAGTTAGACTTAATAGTTAAATTACGCTCATGTGTCAATTTAAAACTTGCGATCAATTGTACTAAGAGAGGATGGGAAACTAGGAAAGGATCATAGGTCATTTTTGATTAATGAGTCCACTTTAGCCTTAAAAGACCTACGAATGAGAATAAAATCCCTTGATCCAAATTTTGAGCTTAAATTGACCTTTCTTTTTGTTAACACAAATTCACCTTCCTTCTTTAATTAAAATGAACTTGTTTTGTCCCTGGTCCCTCTTTGGACACTATGAATCTCAACTCAGGCAAATTTCCTAAATTGAGGGTGGCTATCATAGGAGTGATTAAGAAGAGGGTGGAGTGAAGTGGAGTAATGAAAATGAAAAGAGCGGAGTGCGGGGAATAATGAAAGTAAAAAAATGTGAAAGTAATGAATATTTGAATGAAGGAAAACCACCCTCGTAGTTGCAAATGAAAGTAAAAGAAGAAGAAAGCAAAGAAAAAAGGGAGAAAATATGAAAGAAGGGTAAAGTGGAGTCAAAGTGTGTAGTGCAAAAGGAGGAAAATCTACTAGTCCCATATGTACCATACCCAAACACAGGCGTATGTTACAAGCAAAAGTCATAATGATCCACAGTTACACGTCAAAATTCAAGAGGTAGTGAAAGTAAAGGCAAGCTTATGGGATTGCATACGCACGGTGAGAATTTCATTAAGAGGCAAGTGTTATCTTACTGAGATCTAGGAAAAATACATTGATATAATGATATACACGCTGAGGTGAGTGTGGGACTTCTTTGTGGTGAGAGCATTTGGTAAACAAAATCATACATAGTATGCAGTTGTTATAGAATTTATGTGCATAGTTGCAAGTAGCGGTATTTTCCATGTTTAGATTCCTGTTGTGTCATTGTTCAAAATTTTACATATGCATTATGCTTTGATTTTGGATGATAAAGGAGAGGTTAAAAAATTTGATTAGATGAAGAGTTGTATTGCCAGTAATGTTCTTAAGGTTCTTTTGATTGAAGCGTGGAAATGAGTTTTTTAATATTTTATTTTTGCTTGAGGACACGAAAAAGTTCTAAGTTGAGGAGTGTTGATGTATGCGTGATTTTATGGCACTTTTGGCGCTTAAAACCAGAAACTATGCACATTCGAGGTATGTTTATGTAGATATGATGCGTATATGTTAAATATTGCGGAAAACGAATTACGGCATGGGAAATAGGCAAAGTAAGGCAAAAATAGACAAATTTGTAGGTTGATACCCAAGCCCACGAGTCGTCGTCCGATGGTAATCATGCACAGGTACGTGGGAAAGAAATTGAGTTTGATGAAGAAGATCAATTATACCTCACAAGTTAAGGCACAACTTGTTACATCATTAACTTGAGTCATTATGGCAGTCTTGGGCCGGGAGAAGATTTTGGAAGAATGCCAGTGAATTTGCTTGAGTGACATAACGAGTCATCGGGTAGTGACGACTCGCCATTAGAATTACTATGAGGCATCGTTAAGTGCCTTTGGAGAGGGATTTGTGAGCGGTGTGGCTTCGTTCCATGACCCTAATGAGTCATTAGGTGACGTCACCATCAACTGCAGGTAAGTGCGAGAAAGGAGTCAAAATCATTAGCCACGATTCGTTGGGAGACCCTGACGAGTCATTGTAATCTGTGCCTGCTTGAGCTGGTGTCAAATTTTAGTTAGGATATGATTTGGCGGAACTATAACTACAAATTTGGGGTTTATTTTTGAACACGATTTATTTTACCACTTTTCCACGTAAATTTTGGGTATTTGTGCTTGAGAATTCTTGGTTGACAAACAAAGGATTTGTAGTTTTGTTCTTGATTTTGGGAATCAAACGACATTGAAGTTTTTCATTGGTTTTTTGGTGTTTTATTCAATTCACGTGGTTTTCTTCTACGGGTACATAGTTACAATTATGATTTATTCTATATTTTGTAGCGGTGTGATTACAAGCATGAGTAGCTAAGCATAACTAGGGTTGTGGGAACCGCTGATGAGCCCAACACACATAGGTAAAACACTTAGTGATTCTTGACGAGGTTTTAATGCATGTATTATTTTTCCCTTCATTTTAATTATTTCTTAACGGTTGCAAACATTGGAACTTACACCTTATTCTTACTTACTAGATCGGGGTAGTGAATGGGAAAGGTATTAACAACGGGTGAGGCTATAAACATAAATGCAATAAGCTTGAACTTGTCAGAATGGCTAATCGATGTTAAAGGTAAGGGTTAATTAAGCATACATAATATACGGACCAAGTTTCGCGGTGATTATCATCTAGATAGGGACCAACCATTTAGGTGAACCTAACTTACAGAGTATTTCATACTAAATACCATAATAGATCACTATTATGTAAAAGTCTTGTGGTTTATGAAGTCATGGGGAACACAATTCTAGTCAACATTGATTAAATACAACCAAAATTGATTTGAACATCTACTAGTCTTTACTCTTGATTATTATTTTATTTTCAATTCTTTTTTCCCCCTAAGAAATAAGTAAGCCGATAGTAATAGCTAATCCATTAACTGAAGTTCTTTCATATTCCTTGTGGGATCAACTTGACCTTTATTGGAGTTACATATTTGACATCAACCCTATTTATATCTCATTTACAAAGGTGTAATTTAGGTGGCATGAATTACACATGAACAAGAGATGCTATTGACTTCGGCCAAAACTTACTACGAAACTTAGTAGACAACTAGCGGTCCTTAAGAGTACGCAACACAATCCTTAAATGGCTTGAATGTTCCTCCTTACTTTGCCAGAGTATATGAGGATATCATCTATGAAGACAATTAAAAACATATCTAAATACTATTTGAACACCCTCTTCATCAAATCCATGAAAGTTGCGAGGCATTCGTTAGTCAAATGTGTAACTACAAATTCATAGTGATCATATCGAGTCTTGAAAGTTTGTCTTCAATGTCCACCCTAACCACATTTGGTGATAACTAGGATGGTCTATATTTGAAGCACCCTCAAGCTAGTCAAACAAGTCATCAATCACGGGAGGCGATACTTATTTTTGATTGTGACTTTGTTTAATTAATGATAATCAATGCACAATCTGAGAGAGCCATCTTTCTTCCGTACAAATAGGATTGGAGCACCCGTGGGGACTTCTTGGGGCCAGTGAAACCCTTCTCTAGGAGATCCTTAAATTGTTCCTTCAACTCCTTTAGCTCGCGAGATCCATTACGCCAAGAAGGAATAGATATGGGTTACGTATAGGAAGGAGATCAATACTAAAGTTAATCTCCCTCTCGGAAGGGACTCTTAATAGATCTTTAGAATGCGGGATACTCACGTACAACGAGTGTTTGAACTTAGAATCCATAACCCAAACTAGATGGTATACACAATTCTTAGAGATCATCTTCCTAGCCTTAAGGTAGGAGACAAAAACAACCTACAGACACAGTTAAACTACCCTTCCACTCTAGGAGTGGCTCGAGCCAAAAATTGAAAAACTCTACCAATCGAGTTACACTATTAAGCGAAGCATAGCAAGCATACAACCAATCTATATCAAAAATAACATCAAGAGCACATCATCACTCCACTAAGTGGGTTGAGGTGACTTTCGATGGTAATGACAAGAATTTCTACATATCCTCGAGCTATAGCGGCTCACGCGTGGGTAGGGCGAAGAGTTACAGGGGATTTCGGGACTAACACTAAAACTAATAGCATGGGAGTCCCTGAATAATAATATGGCCCCCTGGGTCCTAGCAATGCATAAACATCAAGATGAAAGACTCATAACCAACATATGACAACATTTTGGTAAGCTCTCCTGCCACGGAGAGATGATAGTGCATAGAACCTCTTAAAGCATTTGCCATCACTTGCACTAGATGATGTGCCATCTTTGAGGTAGGGAGCTCTTTGGGCTACTAAAGTGGTGGTTGGGAATGGACTCTACCATCTCCTTATGCAGCTAGACAATCCTTACACAAATGTCCAAGACTCACACCCAAAAGCAAATATATAAGCGATTATTCACTCTCCTAGGTGGTTCTTCCCACACTTCTTACAAGATAGGAATATGCACTCTCTGACATGCTCCTTTGACGTCTAGAACACAGCGCTCTGCCTTTCGGTAACCCTTGGGCTAGATGGAGCCTTTGGTTGATGATATTCTTTGGGGGTTGATGATCTCGATGGGACTATGGGCCGATGTGCACCACTAGACTCCAAAAAGCTCCCCGCCTAGCCCTCTTGGAATCTTTACGCACTCTCACTACATCTTTTCACCCCCATATACTAAGCGTATATCATTAATTCGGAAATATCCATGTCGGCACCATAATGGTCCTACATACGATTAGTGAATGCAAACCTATTCACGAACTTGCTCATGATCCTAGAAACTGCTACTATCTTTGGAGCATACTTGGGCAGCTAGATGAACTTGGGGCATCTCTGGCAGACTATCATATCATTCTACTTCAATATGAAACTCCAACACTTTGCTTTCCTCGCTCTCGGGAAAGAACACAGTCGAAATAAATGTGTTTCCATCCCAACCAATAGGGTTTGCTCCAACTGGCCCTTCTTCCACTTTCAGAACAAAATATATGCAACGCTTTAGTTGGTAGGAGGCCAAAATATACACTCCTCTCTAAAACTCCCCATAATCTAGGTAATCTTACGGATCTCCTCTATGAACTCCTGTGGATCCTCGTCCATCATAGAACCATGAAACTGGGGGGGGTTCATCTTGGTGAGATCTCACACTCTGGTGCCACAACATTCCCATTCATGCTCACATGAGCCGCAACATATTAGTTTTGGCCTGAGTTTGTTATAGCCGTGCCAATATACGGAAAACAACCTTGAACTCGAAGCATGAGTCACGTGCTAATAAAAAGATGAGTTAGAGATGGTAGGGTTAGGCGAAGCCATCTTTATTGCCATTCACCATGGCCATTGCCATTTCCATTTCTTTTGTTGACTGTGAGAGGCATATTTACGCAAATGCGTATGAAGTATGAGTTAGACAAAGATAGGGAGTTGAACTTCATAACATGACATAGATCGTAGAGAAGAGAAGATTTCTAGAAATGTCTTGGTATGCCTCCTCAAAGTGTGTGCCTTCCATTGCCCATGATAAATAATTTATGTAACACGGCTTTTAGAAACCTAGGATACACTCTAAACATGATACTTTGATACCAAGTTTGTCATGACCCCGGCATGGATCCCAAACCACAATACGGGACCTAGAACCACAAGCGGCTTAAGCTAACCCACATCCATACATAACATAACTAAGAATACATAACTTAGCGGGAATAAAAACATAAATCATAACATGAGCGGATGTCTAGAATATTATAAAGCATGGACGGCTACTAACCAACATCGTTGAACATCTACATATAACTTTACGAAAAGTCTCTAGTCATAGATGAGTGATGCGCAATGACACCCCAGGCTAGCTTTACCAAAATGCGGCGAAGACATAAAAAAAAAAAAGAACATATAACAAAATTGACATCGTCGGATCATGAGGACTCACCCCAAAGTCACTCCCACTAGGAGTCTATACCTAGACAAGATACGGTACTTGGAGTCACAAGTAACCCAAAGTCAACCCATGGTCTATCATAACCTTGGAATTCTGAGTAGAAACATAGCGAAAGCTTTAAAATAATAAAATAAAACATTTATGAAGAAGAACTAAATGTAAATTTTAATATAAGCGAAAACAATGAAAATTTGGATCTCATGCATTATGCGAAAGCCATCTATCTTACGAGTTCTTGGGACAAGCCCCAGTACTTCAGAAATCGGCGAAAAGAAATATGGGCGAAAAGAAATGATCATCATCCTCGAAAGATAAGGACTACTTATGTCTGTTTGAAAAATTCTAGGCGAGATACGCTAACGGTCTTGAGGCGAGAACCTATAGTTGTATCATAAAATGATATAGCATAAACGGTATGCATCGGTACTTTGAATGTACGAGTAAGTGGGAGAAACCATAACATGGAGAATAAAATAACTAAGCGTAAAAGACGTCTTGACCAAGCCCAGGAAATCTTTGGCTTGAAGTGGTAATGTTAGATTGCATTTCGCAACTACACGTAAGTGCACGTGAGTCGAACAAGTAGTAAAGTGGCTCAAATAAAGCTAAGTATCAATCCCACGGGGGTGAACGAGTAATAATGAATTAAGCGTTAATGAACTCTAACTCTAAAAATCGGTACAACAATTTAAAGAAGATTTTGAGAGTTGGGCTCCTAATTTATACTAATCTAAGCAAAAATTATAAAGTAATTAAGACTATAATGTAATAACAGGCGAGGCTAAAAACGAACATGCGGGAAGTAATTTATCGATACAATTCGGCTGAGGCTAAAACGAACATGCAGGGAAGTAATTTATCGATACAATTCGGTTAATCTTTCCTTCGGTTACTAGTCAAGAATTATTGCCTATGGATTAAAACTTTTGTATTCAACCCAACTTAAAAATCATGAACCTTCAACCTACATTTCTGTGATAAAAAGAAATTCATGTTCTAGCCATACAAAATCGATTTCGTAATTGACTAATACGACTTTCAGATAAATTTCTATTCTGAAGGTAAATCAATTCTCAATTTTCCCAAACTAAGAAAAAATCATATCCTACCAATTCACAACTTTCCAATTTCTTTCTCTTTCGAGATGAAACCGGATTTTTTAGATATACATTAACATTGTCCAAACATTAATGCAATAAGAACAAGAATTAATAGAACAACCATGGAAGAAAAGATGAAAAACCAAAATGATCAACAATTACACTCCACTACAATTGTTCTTAACCTCAGCAAGAAGTGAATTTAGCCACTCATTTGTGGATTAA
>JACEIK010013359.1:0-10708 GCA_018107945.1 Datura stramonium
AGTTATGATTTCTCCCACTTACTCAGTACATTCAAAGTACTGACGCATACTTTTATGTTGTATTATTTCATGATACAGCTGCAGGTTCCCAGACTCAGCAGCGTTAGCTGCCACGATTCAGATACTCCTCAATCGCAGTTGAACTATGAGTCCTTATTATTCGAGGGCCTTATTTCATTTTTTTACAGATAGATTACAGTTTTTATTTAGACTTAGAGTTAGCTAGGGGTTTGTCCCAATAACTCATCAGTTAGAAGGCTTTCAGACTACAGATGTCCAGATTTCATGTTGTAAGTTTTATCTTAAATTTCATAAAAATGATTTTATGTTATTATTTAAAAATTTCCTTTGTCCATGTTTTACTTAGAATACCAGTGTATGATGGACCAGGGGTTGACTTGGGGTCACTTGTGACCTCAAGTACCGTGTTACGTCCATGGTGTATTCTCGGGGTGTGACAGTCTTGAACACCCTGTTCATCAGATCCATAAAAGTTGAAAGAGCATTTGTTAGTCCAAAAGACATAACTACAAATTCATAATGACGATATCGAGTCCTGAAGGCTGTCTTCGAGATGTCACTCTCCCGAACCCTGAGCTGATGGTATCCGAATCTAGGATCTATCTTTGAAAAGCACTTAGCACCTTGAAACAGGTCAAAAAAATCATCAATCCTGGGGAGAGGATACCTATTCTTGATAGTGACCTTGTTCAATTGCCGATAATCAATGCACATACGAAGAGAACCATCTTTCTTGCGGATAAAGAGAACTGGTGCACCCTATGGGGATTTGCTAGGTCTGATAAATCCCTTGTCTAAAAGGTATTTCAACTGTTTCTTCAACTCCTTTAGCTCGGCTAGAGCCATTCTGTAAGGAGGAATATATATAGGCTGCATATCGGGAAGGAGTTCAATACCAAAATTAATCTCCCGCTCGGGAGGGATTCCCAGTAAATCATCTAGAAATACCTCTGGATACTCACATACTACGGGAACTGACTAGATAGTCGGGGTTTTGGATGTAGCATCCTTAACTCTAACTAGATGGTACACGCAACCCTTAGAATTATCTTTCTAGCTTTAAGGTAGGAAATGAAACGACCTACAGGCACAACTGAACTACTCTTCCACTCTAAAACTGGTTCACCCGAAATGGCGGCTATGTAGGAGCTCGTTGGAGGGTTGCCTAGACCTCCTTCCCCCAGCAGGCCCTCCACTAGTAGGCCTTCCAGCGTAACAGCTGCCGATCCAGGGGAGATGTAGGGGGAGATTGCCGCCCTAACTCAGGCCCATGTAGAGCTCCGGGAGGACTTGGAGCGGGAGAGGAGAAAGGGGCGTTCTCGGGACAAGCTGCCAGTCCGAATATGGAAAGGGATCAAAAAGATCCTAAAGACCCTTGTTTCCGGTGCCAGTACACTCCAGGCGACTTGGTAGGACTACTCAGAGTTTTCCTTTCTCAGCGGGTTCAAGGGAGGAGCGGACGAGGATGCATGCAGCGGTAGTGACGAGGCCTCTAGCTAGATGGGTTGCAGTATTCCCCCCTGTTTTCAACCTTTATAACTATTTGTTGGGTATTCCAGTGTGGGGCTTGTAAGACAATTCTAACTTTGTTTCTTTTTTTTGGAATGTTGGTACTTGTCCCCCCCCCCCATGTTGTATGGATGCTCATTTAGCATCTTAATACTTTGGCCATGTTTTTGGCCCTTTTATGATATCGTAGTTTCTTTCCTTTATTTGCATTTTCTTGAATGGTTTCTTCATTTTGATGTTTTTGGTTTCTATTCAAGGCAAGGGAACTTGGGACTTCTGGAATCCGGCATTCTTCCTGAACATGTCCGCTGTAGCGGCCGCCCTACCGCGACAACGGATCCGTGACAGTGATACACCTTTTGTTGTAGCGAGTCCGCGACTGCGAGATAGCCTTTGCTGCAGCGAAACTCGCTAAGCCGAACACAGGTACGCTTCTCGTCTCTTTGGTCAACTCAAGTCAATCCCGCCCACCAGTTTATCTCATGTACTCTATAACCTCACAAAACTGGATACCAATTGTGCCTGTCGAGATACCAATTGGAATCCTCCAGATACTAATTAGACTCAACCCAGGCGATCAACATATTTGTACAGCAAGATAGGAAAGAAATAAAGCGAAAACTTCCTGGATGCCTTATAGCTTTTTGAAGATTAGATGTGGACGTCTACACACCAATCCGCGAGAGTCTGCTTGACATTAATCTTGTACTTGTGAAACCGGTAACCTAGACTCTCTGATACTAGCTTTTCACGACCCCAAATAAGCGGTCGTGCAGGAACCTACATCGACTATACTCTATAGGAGAACCCTTGCGGAACGTTACAATCAATACCCGAGAATTTCCATTAACTTACACAATTTAATAATAACTCACAATAAAAATAAAATACAACTTTTCAAAATCATGGCTCTCCCAAAATCTAGTCTAGACAGGTACAAGATCTATAATAAAATACATGATAGGACAAAATGACACAGCTTTGTCTGAGAAGAAGAACACGAAAGCTGATGTTGAGTACTCCACATCTATCAAGGAACTTCAACCTGCCACAACCTACACCAAAAAGGTGTAGCAAGGTAATATTAGTACACCACACGTATCGGTAGGCTATCGGCCGACTAAGGTTAGTTAACACAACAACATAATAATCAACGTACCATCAATGTAATTAAATTCAACAGTTATTCCACTTATACAACCACTCATTAATTTTTAATAGCTACATTATCTTTTATGAAGTCTCATCAAGGTCCGTGCAATTTCCCTGCACTTCTAATCAATAATTACTCCCTCATTCTGCCTCTCTCTACCCCCGCTGCAGCAAAGACTCAAGCCACTACAGCGATCCCGCTGCCGCGACGATGTACCCGCTGCCGCACTATCCCTACTAGTTAGTAGCCGATTTTCCTGGTCCAGTTCCGTTCTATTCCGCCATATAGTTTTATAACACACCAACCTCTTTTACCACTTTCCTATGATTGATTAAGTTTGTACATTACCATTTATTAACCTACACAATTACTTACAAAGTTTTTAGACCTTCCCAAATCTAATATATTAATTAATAAAGTCTACTCGCTGTCTCACGGTAATTCGCTACCTTATGTTAAACCCATCATGCTACCTTCCATACCCCATAAAACAACATTCAATCACAAATACAGATTAACTAATTCAAGTACACATAAGAAGTCATCAACACATGTCGAGGGAGTCAACTTTCCAAACATTAAAGTACATGCACATACCTGTCTCTATACCATGAAAATTCCATAAGATATCATACCTGGACTGTATATCCATATACGGTATTCCAAACATGCTTCTCACCTCAAACCCCAAACATGTTGGTATATTCTGTATCACACTTGTATACTTGTACCTTTCTGTCTCTGCAGCCGTATGTATAATTAAATCATACCCGCACAATCTTTGTCTCATAATCATCCATCGATAATATGTCGGGAACACGCCTCCGTCACATCACTATACACACCTTCCAGAGGGTCTTATGCTTTCCCTTCTTGTCATAACCTGTAGGGGACTCTAGAAATCCCTGTACTGTACACCCAGCCATATGAAACCTTCGTCGTACCTGTTTGTGTACTCAAATTCGTAAACCCAGCCGTATGGTATTTTAGCCATACCTGTCTATGTACTCTCTCATACCGCTCGCCCAGATGCTCACCTCGGGCACGAGCCACTCAAGTATCCAATTCTTATTCAGAGTCTGATCGTACTAACCTGTTCATCCGAGGTCTATACCTTTGGCCTCAGGCCTCATATTCACCATCATATTGATGATTTAACCTCCGTATCATCCATTATCTCAGTCACACGTTCGTTCGATACCAACTCACCCCTCAATCTCGAGACGCACATCATAGCACAACAAACAATAAATCACATACGACAATAGTTACATATACATATCAACGAGTATAATCACATGCATAATTCTGAACCCAATATCGTACCCAAATAGTAATAATATCAATACATTAATACGTTACAAGAAATTACAACTTGGCCCGCTCGCTGGTTTGGGCTCCGCTGTAGCGGCATTACTGTCGCCGCAATGGTCTCGCTGCAGCGATACAATAGTCGTTGCAGCGATACTGCTGTTGTACTATGACCAGTCTTCATCCCAGCTTCTTCCACAATTTGTTTCTTCCCCATCTAGTGTCTCATTCTGTATCAGGCCTACCGCAATGAAGGAAGCATCATATCAAGCTTATTTTAACATTAACTTTTCATAGTGCAACCATCAAAATGAATAATATTCGTCAATCCAAACAATACAATATTTCCGCAGCACATTTAGGTCATTACGTAAAGTATAACTATCCTGATTCACAGGCTTATACTCACGTTCTGTAATAAACATGATCTACTAACCATTCAGTTATTGCCTCTTCTGAACATGATTTACATGATTAACCGTTCAAGAATTCAATTTCAAAAGAATGACCCTATAATTCTATACACCGAAAAATATAATTAACAACAATACCAGAAGGTCAATCTACATACAATAGCTTCAATCCCACATACACCCTTAAGCATAGACTCATTATTATTGCCATCTCTCCCTAGGCGATTTTCACATTATGGGGATATCACTACGCCTTTTCTAAGCCATTCATCCTCAGAATCTCACCAATTTGAATTAATCGACAATAATTTATCTAAGTTTCAATCCTACCCATCAATAGCATATCGATCGTATACACATATATGTTTAGCTAATCAAAGTCTAACCCAAGGGTAAGGAAACCATAGTGTACCTGGGCGTCAAGCTATCGTCGAGACGTTTTCAATTGCATGCTTGCCTCGATTTCTTGAGTTCTTGCCGAAAATCCTAGCCATGGAGGATGAATCTTCATCTCCTATCCCTTCTTTTTTCCAAAAGTTTGTTCTCTATTTTTGGGCGTTTTAATTAAGCCCTTTTTAGAGACTAGGTTTTTAAAATCCTAAATGGAACGGGATTGCTGAATTCTGGTCTGCATCACCCACTACAGCAAGTCCATTAACCGCTGCAGCGGTCTCGCTATGGCAGAAAGCATCCCACCGCAGCGGACACGTGTCTGGGTCCACCCGATTGTGACCCAGTGCATTCAACTTGTTCGTCTCGCCCCTTTTGTTTCTCAGGAATTTTGTTTTCAAATTTCTAAAAATTAATTCCACCTGCTCTTGGTTGGTCGGGGTGCTATAAAGACCGAACGGGTCGTTACAAATCTAAATTTTGTCACTACAATTAACAAAATAACCTTGCATACCCAAGGTAAACTTGTAACTCTCTATTTTGATTTTCTTTTTACAAAAAGGTTCTTGAAGTACCACCAAGGAAATCTTATGATGCTTAATAAAATACTTTAGCCTTTCAATGGAGGCTTGTGACTTCATACCTCTTATTTTTCAGTTAAAGACATTGATCATTGATAACAAAGATATAAGGTTTTTGTGGGTTCAATTTTTGACCCCTTGTAATAGGAGATGTTATGATATTTTCATTTGTTATTTTCTACTTTTTTTTTAGGCCTTGGTCCTTCATGTTGTTTTCAGTTTGTTTATCTATCTGCTCTGAAATTATTGCCAACACTAGATATACTACTATCATTTGCTCCTTTCATCTAATGAATCTTCTGCTATTTCATCCTCAGATGAATTAGTTTCTACCAATTCATCATCTTCTTCTTTTCTTTATTCATCATTATCTTTCCCTTCGTTATTTTCTTGAACTGTTATTTCATTTTCTTTATCCTTCTCATGTACATTTGTTTCTTCTAGCAATTAATCAAATCTATTCTGAGTTATTGGGGCAACCTGTTCTTGTTGTATATATTCCTTCACTTATTCTTGTTTTTTATTTTGATTGTTAGTAGTCTTTTTCTGCTTCCTTCCCTTTGCCTCCTTCCATAAAGGAGCGTCATCATGTGATTCTACAGGCTCTTTAGTCTCTATCTGATCCCTTTTGCCATTATAATCCTTTCTAGTGCTAGGGACTTCGACCTGCTTAGTAATTACAGAGTCTTGCTTATCCATTTCATGTTCCTTATTGTGTTGTATCTCCTTGTTCCCCTGCTCCCTTTCCCCTGGTTGCTTTCTTTTTGATAATTTATCCAACCTCTCCTTGTTATTAACATTGTTAATTTCAGTATGGTTCCCTTTAACCACTGTAGCATTAGTATGTAAAGGTCTGTCTATTCCAAAAATAGCACTAGTTGGTTTAAACACAGCCTTAGAAGGTTCACTTTGACCTCTTTTCTTGTTTCTATGATCCTTCTTGTTGAATTGTTTTTTCCTTCCTCTATCATTTTGCACAGGTTCCTTAATAGTGATTTTGTCCTCTTGCCTTTTGCTCTTTTCTCCTTTTGTATTCATCTCCTTTGTTCTTTCTGTCTCTTTCTTTCCACTATTTTGCAATTAGCCATGTTATGTCCCGGTCTTCTACAATGTTTACAATACTTAGGGATGTTTTCGTACTCAATTTTTTGAATGTAACCTTTGATGGGAGAGTCCTCATCCTCATACCCAATCCATTCACTATTCACCATAGGCTTTAATAGAGATCAATTTCAATTCGAACTTTCGCCATACTTGGTCTATTCATGGTCTTGGTAGCCATATCCAGGTCTAAAGGTTTTCGACATCTTTCACAATTTTTTCTATGCAATTCCAGTTATATAAATGAAAAGGCAAACCTGGGAGGAGTGCCCATACTAGGACGATAGGAAGGTCTTCCTCTGGTTTGAAATCAGGTGTCCATCTTTGTATCCATATTTGTAAGCCTTCGATTTTTATCATCCTTTTGAATAATATCATATTGTAGTCATCATCATTGGTGAAAGTGAAGAAGATATTGAAATTTCATATACTCCGATCTTAACACTTCCTTTACGAGAAAATTTTTCGGAGAATCTAGATCTAATCGCATCAATTTGTGATCGGCTCTTTATAAATCTTTCAACAATTGTTCTTTTGCATCGACGCACCATGATTCCATAGTAGACCCTTGATTTGAATATTAACGCATATATTCCATTATGACTTGTCCTTCTCTCTTTGATCGACAGATCCTTGCAATCGGAGGTCACATAGGGTATGTATATTAAGGATGCAGTATATGAGGGGAGTTCTCTTTCTGTTGAGGCTGCCATGGTTATCGCCCCTATCAGGGCTTCATTTTAGGTTGTTGTGCATGCCGGTGGACCGCCTTCCAGTGTAGCCATAAGGTAAAGCATGGAAAACAATTGCTAGATTGTGTCAAAATAGATCCGTTGTACATGAGAGAGAAGAGAGAGAAAAAAGATCTTTATCTAATCTCGGCCAAGGTTTTAGCTCAAACTCAAAACAAACTAAATTTATTTTTCACTTGAGGGATTCATAGAATGATTACTCAATGTTATCATAAATATCTTATGGTATACCAAAGACAACACTCTTCTACAAATTGAGTTTCTTATTTCTTGGTTTGCTCCTCCTCTACATGTGAATAAGCTAAAAATTATATGTGTCGATCTCAAACTATTATATAAATCCTATTAATCCATCAAACTCTAACAAAACTCACTATTCTAAACTCGTAAATCTGTAGTTTAAGATAAACTAAGAATTCTCTAAAAGCTATGTTAAATGTTTATACTTAATTATTACTAACAATGATTTGTTATACAAAACAAGTTAACTAATTAATCATCACATTGGAGGTGAACAAAAATTGTTGGTGAAACATCCAGCAAAGAATGATGAGGCCGAAGTTCATTATCAAATGGAAAACAGAGTATGAAATAAACAACAACAATTACATGGTAGCAGTTCTAAATAATTCTTCTTTCTATATACAACATGGAGAAATCACAGTTGCAAAACGGAATGGAGAAAGACAGGGCTAGATAGAGCAGGGCAGAATAGGATGAAAAACAGAACATTTGTTAAACCTGTGACTAGGCAATGTTTCACTAGCCCCGTCCTATTGCTATTTCTAACCAAGCCCTCCCATTAGGAGGTACTCCCTCCATCTAAATTTATGTGACGAAGTATGATTGAGTATGAAGTTTCATAAATATGAAAAGACTTTGCAATGTTTCAAAACTATCCTCAAGATAAATTAATTTTCAAATCAAATATTATACCTTTATGGATTTTTTGCTAAATAAGTGAGATCCAACTTGGATAAAATATTGATAGTGTCATTAAACATTTGTCAAATAAAAAATGAGTCATTTTTTTGGAATGAAATAAAAAGAAAAGTGTCACATAAATTAGGACAGAGGAAGTATGAAATTCGAGACATCTACTTTTTCTTTTTAACTAACAATTAAGATTTGAAACTACGAATTTTGTAGTATTTTTAGAGCCTGTTTGATCAAGCAGTTCTAGGTTGAAAGTTTTTTATTTAAGGAGGAAAAGCACTTTTTTTGAAAACGTCAAGTTTTTAGTCCATAAGTAAAAATACTAAAAGCAAAAGCAATTTTATTACAATTGGAAAGAAGTTTTTAAAAATTGTTTCTTGAGAAAAAGCATAAATTTATTTTTTGCAAGATAAAAATATCCCTATCACAAAATTAATATTTACCAAGTATATCCCTTACTAAGTCATTAATTTCTAATTACAAAATAACCTCTTTAATTACTACATATAGCAACTCGTTTTTTCTAGTAAGACCGCAATAATATATTTAAATGATAAAAATAAAATTACAGTTACTTTTATTACAATTATGAAGTTATAATTTTATATAGTTTGAATATACTATAGATGAAATTTCCAAACAAAAAAAAAGACGTTTATTTTTCTTTTGCTCTTCAAGCAGTCTCATTACTTATATATAGTGATTTATGGGTGGAATGATTTTTCAAAATTTATTTTGCTTGATATTTTTAAATAAATCATCATGTTAATATTATTCAATATTTAATATTTTCTTTGATTTATCTATGTATTATGTTGATTTGAAAATTTTATGTATTTTTTAATTTTAATTAAATAAAAGTAAACGTGTATTGAAACTTAATAATTTCTCTCAATAAAATAATCTTAATAGTAAACGTACGTTGAAACTAATAATTTCTCTCAATAAAATAATCTTTCTAGTAAACGTGCATTGAAACTTGTCATTTTTTAATAATTTGACACGTGAAAACACTTTCAAAAAAGATTAGTCAAACACAATCTGCTTATCAAAACTCAAAAGTACTTTCAAATGATATAGATAAACACAAAACGTTTTATTCAAAAGTATAAATAACAATTTAATCAGAGAAGTCCCACAAAGTGGTGTTTGAAAAGGATCGAGTGTATGCATACCTTACCCCTAGCTCAGAGGTACATAGGTTGTTTCCGATAAACCCTCGACTCAAGAAAAATAATCCAAAGCAGTTTACAAAAACAAGTAATAAAAGTGAAAGCATAAGAAAGTATTCTGAACAGTAACTACAACAAAAAAATGCAATAATCGAGATACAAGAAATAACAAATAGTAGCAGAAATTAACGAACAGGAAACTATAGCAACAATATTACAACTACTATTAACAGCTATTGAGACAACGCACTACCATCTACTAACTTTTTACCCTAATTCGTATCCTCCATAACCTCCTATCTAAGGTCACGTCGTCAGTAAGCTAAAATTGCGTCATATGTTGTCTAATCACCTCTCCCCAAAACTACTTCAGTCTACCTCTACCTCTCCTGCAACCGACCATAGCCAACTTTTGACATTTCGCACTGAGCATTCGTGCATCTCCTCTTTACATGTCCAAACCATCTCAGTCTCGCTTCCCGCATCTGGCCCTCCACCGACGCCATTTTCACCATGTCCTGGATATCCAAATTTATAATCTTGTCTCTCCTAGTGTGCCCACACATCCTACGCAGCATCCTCATTTCAACAACTTTCATATTCTGAATATAAGAGTTCTTAACTGATCAACATTCCGCCTCATACAACTTAATTGGTCTAATCATCACACAAGACTCCGAACGCAAACCTCTATTTCATCCATCCTACACTAATACAGTGAATGACATCCTCGTGACTCTCCCTATTTTCTTGAATTATAGACCAAAAAATCTTAAACTTCCTCTTTTGGATGGCCCATGCATCAAGCCCCACTTTCATACCAATCTCATGTTTCACATCACTGAATTTACATCCCATGTATTCTGAAAAACTATTTTGATAAAAATACTTGTTAAGATATTAGCCTCTGCGAAAAGTTATTTTAGTTATATGTAGTAATTTTTTCCACTACGCTTGATTTAACAAAATTTGGATTGCAAACCATTTCTGGCTAATTTTCCTTTATATTTTTAAATTCAATTTCAGGACGTCAACTGGGTTTATTGGTGGTAGAGGAATTACTTTTAGCAAGGTCTTTCAGTATACAAATCCCTTTTTCACATGATAGCAGACTATTCGTCTTTTAATCATCTTCTTTTGTTACTAAAAATCACGAACCCCAAGCAGGTAAGAAGTTTGAGACATCGTATCTTCTTAACGATAGCATCACATCTAAAAGTGGTACTACAAAAAGTATCCTAATGTAAAATCCAGATTTTGCGTCTCCTGTTGTTGGATAACTCTCGTGGCAAATACTGAAACAGCAGAGAAAGGGATTAACAGATAGCCAGGACTACATAAAAAATAAAAAAAAATAAAAAAAGCAGAT
>JACEIK010013361.1:15994-26529 GCA_018107945.1 Datura stramonium
CTACGTATTTATAGATTTGATTTAAGTTGATTAATATTTATGTAGAATAATTCTTTAATAAATTTATCACAAACTTCAATGTTATCCTTTATGATTGTCATTTTAATATTACATGCACTACTTATGAGCAACACAATAATGATCAGAATAGAGCTATCCTCCCAGCCAAATATGTTAGAAAATATTTTATGGATGAACAAACAAGCCTCTAACCTCAGGAAGAAGGCTAGAATCAAGTGGAGAGGATGATGGTGACTTCAACACTAAATACTTTCATAGTGATTGATACAATTTAAGGAGAATTGAAAAAGAAAAAAAGTAGAATAAAGAAGATAGGAGGTAGACACAATATTGGAATCAAAACCAACCTTTGCTAAATAACAAGAACCTCAAACAAGTATGCAATAAGCACCTTACCTATTAAAAGAATTCCAAGGGAATTAAATTTCCAAACAACTCTTCTTTTCTAAACAATGAACAGTCAAAAGCTTCAACAAGCTCACGAGCTCTCAAGAGTGCATTTAGCCTTAATATCAATCAAATCTACCTCGTGAATTAATAAAATCCACTATTTATATTAGGATAGAAAAGAAGACAATTGCTATGACAATTATGCCCTTAAGGGCCTTGTTTGGTGGTTTGCTTTTGAGTGAATTCATGAAATAGCCATTGCATGTTTAGTCCCTTTTTGCTATGATGGCCACTTTCTGCTTCCATCTTCCTTTCATCCTTTCAAACTATGATCAACATATAGAATCCCTAAAAAAGCTCCACCATGCACCAAGTGCATCTCTGATCATGAATAGACCTTGTAGTACTTGGAGCTCACGTGTATGACTCCTTATGAAAGGCCTTGTAGCGCCTTGGGTTGCATCATTCTCCTCTTCTTGAAAAGAATTTGTCTCTAAATTTAATTCTTGAAAAATCATAGTGAAGAAAAACAACAATAAGGAACTTATAGAATGAGGTTTAGTACAAGGGTTACTAGACCTACCAACATGCCAAGGATTTGCAAATATGTGATATGGCCAAGCATCAACTATTTTTATGAAGGACACGCTTCCACATGAAGTACTAAGAATTTGGTTAGTCGAATATGGCATGGTGACACACTTACACACATTCAAAGTGTCACCGGAGTCAAAAGAAAAGATTATCCATCCATCTTGATCAAGAGAGCAACCAATCACCCTATTAAATTCTTTTGTCACATAAGAAATACCTTCAATACAAAAATGAGCACCATCTTAAGAAAATAAGTAATAAAAAAAAAGTTTCATCCAAAATGGCTTCATCCAACGTATCCTCATATATAAGCTCACTATTAGAATCATGAACATAATAAGGCATACCATCAAGAGTTGGAATACTCAAGGGAGAACTAATCATTTATACGCAAGTACCACCTTTATTCTCAACATCCCATAGTGGGTTGTCATACAAGTTGTATTCTTCACAGAGAGCTACATAAACATCATATTTTACATCACTAGGCACATCATTAAAATTAATGTACTTTAAGAAAGAATAATTAATCGAAGATGAAGAATCAAAGCATGCAATCTCATTCTCAAAAAGATTAATTTTATCTTTCAGAGCATTTTCATTCACATGATATCTATGAGAAAAACATGCAATAAAATCTTCAAAGAGAGATATACTCAAAGAGTCACTAATATTTAAGTGACTAACCCTCAATGTTATTAGTAAATTGAGGTTCACTTAATACATCACCAAATACCTTAATTAGTGGACTAGCATAACAAATACATTGATTATTACAAGCTTCACATGATAATATAGTATCAACCACATTACAAGTTTTGGTGGACACAAATTGATCTTGCAAGAGGAATCAATTCGATCATCAAAAGAATCAACTAGTGTTTGAACACTCTCAACATTGAAGTTATCAATACATGGAAAGAAAGTGGAAAAGAACATACGGTGAAAGGTTCAGGGTGATATCATGAATGAAGAGTCATGCAAATTTCACTTATTTTCCCATGGTAATGAAAGAAAGTAGTAGAAGAAGAGTATCTATATATCGCCTCAAGGCTCTCTATTTGAGTATCCAATCTATTCATACTTTCTTTCACTCGGGAAAAGAAAGCAATGAACATGCTCATTAATTCTAGTCATGTGGATTCCCCAGTAAGAGCCCGATTCTCCTCATCATAGATTGAGATTGGTACCTATTGAATACACACAACCAAAGTAAGGAAATACGTTAAGTTAGTCAAAATAAAAGCTCACAACACTTAAGAAACCTCATTTTTGTGTGCCTCACAAATTATTTTAGCCAATGACTAGCTTGTTTAGTCCAATAAGTTGCAAGGGTCCAATCTCTACTTGCAGTCAAGATGGATTCTTGTTTGACTCTAGAGAAAAGCTCAAAGTAACAGATGAAAGTGAAGAAAAGAAAAAAAATTTGAAGAAAAATTGGCATGAAAAAATTTAGACTCAAGATAAGTAACAAAAAGTAGAAGAAAGTACTAGTTGTTAATTAGTTTGGAGAATTAAAGAGATGAGAAGAAGATGAAGAACTAATTAACAAGTAATTGAAAATGATAATTAGTTGTTAAGTAGTGGAAAAATTAGAAGAAAATGAGCGTAGAAGAAGATTAGAAGAATTTTACACTTAGAAAAATTTTTGGAGTCTAAAATTTCAACATTTAGAAAATTGTTTGAGTCTAAAAAATCTGCCGAGTCTCTGAAATTGGGGTTCATGCTCCAGCTGACGTGAGCGGAGAGAATTTTTTTTATTCTCCTTTTTCTTAAATTCGGATTTAAAAAAAATATTCTTACTTCTAGATCCAACAAACACCTTTGGCTATTAAATTGGTGGAAGGATCAAATGTACCTTTTGGTCTTCTTTTTTAACAAAAAGATATGAAAATATTCAAGAACACTAAGAACAAACCCTACTCTAGATCTTCTCCAAATCACCTTATATTTTAGGATAATCTTTCTCTTGACATAGAGAACAAACCCCAACAGAATTTAAACTTTAAATCACTCTCAATCAATAAGACCCAATTACAATCTTCATAAAGTCTTCAAACTTTCAAAGTCTTCAATCATCGAAGCTTCTCCACAACTCCAAATCACATGAAACTTTGAATTTAGACTCGAAAGACACTAGATGAGTGCCTCGTTAGGTTCTTGTTTGTGTATGTATACTTGTAAGTNAACTTTGAATTTAGACTCGAAAGACACTAGGGAACAAGAATCTAATTTTAAAAATAATAAATCAAACAAAAAAAATCATTTTTTTTTGAATTTTTGAACTTTTTTTTCTCTTTTAACTAATACCAAAATTCCAAGACTAGAGATTTGCAGGAACAAATCTAATCCTAGATCTTGATACCACCTGAACAATTCCTAAGCAGAATTGGGAAAGAAACAAAAAGGATAAAGAAGATAGGAGGTAGTTGTAGATATATTATTGAAATGAAAAGCAACTCTTGCTAAATAACAAGGACCTCAATCAAGTATCCAATAAGCACATAAATTATTAGAAGAATATCAAGGGAATTTAATTTCCAAGCAACTCTTCTTTCTAGATAATAAACAATTAAAAGTTTCAACAAGCTCTCAAGAGTGTATTCGGTCTTAATATCAATCAAATTTACCTTGTGAAATAATAAAATCCAGTACTTATACTAGGACAAGAAAGAATGCACTAGCTATCACAATTATACCCTTAATGAAGTAATAAGAACCTTGTTTGGTGCTCTTCTTTTGGGTGAATTTATGAGAATTCATGAAATGAATATTTACATGTTTAGTCCGTTTTCACTATCATGGCTACTTTGTGCTTTCATCTTTCTTTAATCTTTTCAAGATGTCATCCACACATAAAATCTCTATAAAATTTCCATCATTCATTCAAGTGCATTCCTCTTTATGAATAGACCTTGTAATACTTGGAGCTCACGTATGTGGCTCCTTGTGAAAGACTTTGTAGTACCTTGAGTTGCATCAGTACTATTAGACATAAGAGAAGAAAGGCCTACATATATAAAATTAAGAATAAAAACGATCAATTAATTCAAAAAGAGGAACAAATTGCCAATGCTGAAGTCAATTGTTTTCCTAACTAGGACAACATCACGAGCACAAAATGTTGAGCAACAGTGAGAGGTCTGTATAGAAGATAGTAATATAGTAATGAGCAAGCTAACTAATTCAGAGGAGATTTATAAGACTATTATTTTTCTTGATTGGCTGGACAGTGCCCTAGGGCCAGATGACTGTAATGGAAAATTCTATCAATTTTTTTTTGAGCATTATCATGGAAGATGTATGTGATATGGTGCTTGATTTCTTCAGAGAGGGCAAACTCATCATGTTTTATACTCATACTTGTCTGATCTGTCTTCTTAAGGTGGAATCTCCTAGTAATTTTCTCTCAACTCAGACAAATAAGTTTGAGTAACATTCCTAACAAAATTATTTTCAAGATTATGGCCAATAGAGTTACTAACATGCTGTCTAATCCTAAAGCCAATCAGGTGTTATCAAAAGGAGACTAATCACAAAAAACGTCTCCTACATAGGAGATTGTTCATGATATTAGAAAGAAGAATAAAGGGGGTAACCTTCTTATGAAATTGGATATGTCCAAATCATATAACAAGGTATCCTGGATCTTTCTCAAGTCCGTGCTTAGGAAAATTAATTTCTCTAAAGTCTTCATTGACTTGATTCACAAATTCATCTATGATGTTTGGTACTCCATCATGATTAATGGAATGATCTATGATTTTTTTCACTCAATTAGAGGCTTAAAGCAAGGTGGCTCTTTAACCCTTGATGTATTTTGTTATAGTTGTTGAGACTCTCACTGGGGCCCTTAACAAATTACATCGTAAACACAACTATGTTGGTTTCAGTATGGACCATAATGGTCCTCAGATCAATCATTTATGCTATGTTAATGACATAGTGGTTTTTTCATCAGGGGATAAGAAAACTGTCAAGATAATTATGAAAACCCTAAAGCAGTATGAAAAAAAATCTGGGCTAGAGATTAACATTGATAAGAGTTTCTTTCCTACTGCTATTAGTCTTTTAGGGAATCTACTCCCATGCTTCAAAAAGTCAAATCTTTGAGAGTATAAGGAGGAGAATTAGCATAATCATAGGTTACAAGCATCGACACTTTCCACTGAAATATCTGGGATATCCTACTTTTTCAGGCACGAAAAAGATTTATCACTTTGCATATATTGATAAATCTATTATGAACAAGATTTAAGGATGAAATGGTGATATGATCTCCTCATGTGGTAGAGCTATTATAATTAAACATGTACTATGGTCGCAAACACGTCATACTTTTTCTGCTATGACACCTCCTAAGACTGTGATTAAACAATTGAAAATGTATCTAACACACTTCTTTTGGGGGCATAATGATAACAAAAAGAAGTATTGCCGGAGATCATGGACAAATCTATATTATCCAATTGAAGAAGGAGGTACGAGATTTAAGATCTTGAAATATATTTCCAAAACTTTTACTGTTAAAAGATGGTGGAAGCTCAGAGTTAGAGGACAATCTTTGGTCCTAATTTAAGAAGTCCAAATATTGCAAAAAAAAAGTCATATTGTTGCTAAAAATACCAATAAGGTCAATCCTTTATTTAGAATGATCTGATGAAGATCATACATGAAATAGAAGCTTACATCTTATGGAAGGTCAACAACAATGCTTATTATCTTTTTGGTGGAATACTAACTAAAGTTAGCCTTTGATAGTTTATCACCTTGAGAAAAAGCATGATAATCCTACAATATCTGACTGTTTTAATATAAATGAATAGGACATGAACTTCATTAACAATCTACTCTCTAATAAGTTATGTGACATCATTCAAAAAGTGACAATTAGTAACAGGGAAGAGAAAGATAAGGCATATGGACTTAGAATTCATCTTGGACCTTCATTGTGCCTCAACCTTCTTTAAAGTCAAAGTTCAAGCGTTCTATGCATATTTGGAAAGGGACTTGGAGCAAGAACATGCCTTTAAAAATATTATTTACAATTTGGAGGGCCATAAAGTGTAAACTTCCTATATAAGATATTATGAGAAAAAAGTTTGGACAAAATCGAGGCTAGAATAATGTATCCAAGTATAGTTATTTAATCCACCTTAGGATAAAACCATCCATCATGTTTTTATTTAGGGAGAGATTGCCACTAAAGGCTGAAAGTATTTTGCTTCATACCTCGGTATCATTCCCAAGAATTAGAGTCTTCAAAAAATGCTTCACTCTTGGTGGAATTATCATTCTTATAATTCTATGATCAAAATTTCTTGTCAGGACATTCCTATTTTCATATATTGAAGAATTTGAAAATCTAGAGGTGCTATGAAATATGGGCTACGAAAATACTCTGTGGCCAAAATTTATCATGAAGTGGCTAATCATATGAAGATTTTACTAACAAAACGTGGATATGAAACAAATTAGGTCACAAGTTGAAAAGATATATATATAAGTTCCTTGATGCTTACAAAGACAACTTTTCTATGGAACCTATCATTTAGATGAAACCTCTTCAAAATTGTACTAAGATTAATATAGATGGGAGTAGCTTAGTAGGTAGTATAGCAAAAGATCACAATGGAGATATCCTAATGACCTTTGATAAATCACTGAAATTTTGCTCGAACAACTCATCTGAAATTAAAGAAGCTATTTTGGTGGGGACTGGATTGATTTCAGTAACCTAAAATCACTATTTTGGAGGTGGATTTCTAATTAGTTGTTTATTGGGTTGCTGGAAATATTTCAACCCCCGGGAGCATAGTCAAGATATTGATCACCTTAGAAAAACTGTTCATACTAGAAAGATCAGAGTGCAACACTATTTTGGAGAAGGGAACGGTGTTGTAGATGCAATAGCTAAGAATGGGTCCAGTTTACAATACTCATTAATTGCTATTATGTTTAACTCTTTATAGGATCTTCCTAGAGAGGCGAGAGGAGCTCTAAGAATGGACAAAGCCCGATTAGCAAACTTTAGAATCAAGAAATTAAAAGAAAAAGGAAATTAGTGATATAAAATGGACATACAAATAAGAAGACGAAAGGGCAGATCAAGAGCAAATTGCATGCAAAGAAGACATAATTTCTAGCTTACCATCAAGATAAAGACCTTTTTGTATAAAAATATAGTAGTACAGAAATCCACCGAGAAGATGAAGACCTTTTGATGTAATATAAAAATTTTCCATGAGTCTACCAGGAGAGCATATCATCTCTTTACCTTTGATGTTACTTAAAACTATACGGTCATAGTAGCCTCTCCTTTTTTTTTTTTTGCAAAAAATTAACTGAAATTAGGGAGATAATCCTTAATTACTTTTGTTCTTTATAATTGATTATAGTAGTGTAATTATGGAAAACTAAATTATCATTTCTTGTAAAGGAGGAAGAAATGACGTAGACCTACTTCGATGAAATTTTTTTATGTTAATATAAAAGTTAGGGGTCAATGACAAAACCCCCATGGCGTAGACCATATGTGAGTGTAACCTATGGAATTGACTTTTGAAAAAAGTCAGTCAATTATGTTTAGTAGTCTTAGATTAGTTGTTAGACAATTGTCAACTACATAAGTACAACATATACATTTGCGTATAACGTGTTACACATTGAAATAAAGAAATAGTATTTATTCTTTCCATTGTTCTCTTCTCCAAAATATCATAAGAATCTTTTATAAAAGGATTAATGATTTTCTTTTGCTATTTACAGAGAAGTAGTAAAAGTGTAAGATAAATGCATGAATTACCTAGGTTGAGTACAATAAAATAGCTATCTCCAAGATAATTACAAATTAATAAGTATAAGAGTTGTAATACGAGATGAAGTAACAAATAGATTGTCACATAAAGAGCAAAAATAAGAGGAGGATGATCACTGCTCAAATCCACTCTAATCTTTGGAAGTATAAATTGTCGATGCAAACATAATACCCAATTGAGAGTCGGGGTCGAATCCACAGGGACTATGTTAGGCCCAAACTATCTAACACTTGTCAACTTAGATTTGAGAGTTTAGATACTATTCAGATTAGGGTTAGGAGAAATTTATCTATAACTAAGGAATGTAGATTGCTTTAGGGTGAAATCAATTAATAAGAATTACTAGGGATGTGAACCCAATTTTATATTGACCCCCCCAAATAATTCAATATGGGAAAATTAAGAGTGGGCTACAGATGAACATGCAAACAATCACTTAGGCTACCAATGAGTATCTTTCAATAGCACCAATGATGTCAATCTACTTCAATTTTGTCAAATTTAAGAGAACTCCCTTATACCCAATTGCTTATTGCCAATTGAAATTCAACATATGTCTAGGTGAACCCATTAAACAAGGGTTAGAGCCTTGAGTTATTGTTGATTGTTGCTAACCAAACATAAATTAGCTCTTTCAAGCATCATAAAGGTAATTGAGTAGGATTAAATGACTTTCATTATCAATCACACTTTACAAAGAAAAAATCAATCAAATGTTCTTCAGCTCATAATTAATTTAATTCAATTGAAAGCATTAGAATTCAAAACTGATTGGGTTCAGTACCCTAGATCTGGATTTAGTTACCCATCACAAGATGGAGAGAAGAAAGCAAATAATTGAACATCTTTACCAAGAAAATGTAAATTGGAAAACAAAACTTAAATTGTTGAATTGGAATCTACAAAGATACAAGCTAGATCTTAGAACTACTCTAACTATTGCTCAATGTAAAGTTTTATTGCTATCTATTCTAGTCTTCGTGAAAAAAGGAAGAAAAATCAATTTATACTAAGACTAAAAAATCTCTAAATAATTTAAAATTGAAGGATCCCATGTATGCAGAGAAGGACTGTCCCTTGGAAAGACAGACCGCCCTTTGCTCTACCGATTAAAATTTGCTTTTGCTCCAAGTGTTGTCTACCCTTTGATTGGCGGGCCGTCTTCTAGAAAGATGGTCCGTCCCTTACATTGTCCTTCGTCCCTAGCAGAATTTTGTCAACTAATTTGTCTTTCATTTGACAGACAGTCTTCTGAAATGATGGTTCGTCTTTCACTCTGTTAGCTGCCGACTACTTGAAAGTGGTTTCTAAATTAGTTTAGACTTGATGGACTCTTAGAAATATGGACCGTCCTTCTGAGAGACGGTTCATTCTTTGTTTTGTCTTTTGAACAAATTTTTGGCTTTGACTTCTTTTTTTTCATTTCACTTGGGCTCCTGATACATAGTATAAGGTTTTTTTAAACTTAAATTAGCACCTAAAGACTTGCAAAACTCTACAAAATGAAACAAAGGTATATCACAAATTCAAAATATATCAACATCCCCATCTTAAAGCATTTTCTTGTCCTCAAGCAACTAAGAAGAGAAAACTAACCTAACACCTAAACTAATGTCCTAGCCCGACAAAATGCAATGATTAGGGTGGTTTTGACAAACAGCTACAAACACACATTTCAATCTCCACTAATGATGCAATATGTTTTCTCACAACTATCCAGACTAAGGATGCAATCTACACTAATTACATTATATCGACATGCATACACCTAGATTTGAGAAGAAAAATATGCCAACCATTTACATCCACATTCCCTCACAATCAGATCAAGGAAAGTTTCCATTTTCTGAAGCAATGATAACATATAAATAAAGGACACATAAGAGCAAGAGAGTAGATGTCACAACCTGAGTCTACACCCTGGTCGTAATACGGTGCCTAGAACCATGAATGACTCCAAGCTAACCCATGACATAACATAATTCTAACATGAATATCACATAGAATGAAAACTGAGCGGAAGCATAAATAATTATATAGTGTACAAGTATGAATACTGAAATAAGATGGATAAATTGAAACTAGTTGAATACTACAACTCTGTTTGAAAGTCTATACTAAAGATGAGCTACCGGGACAAGCCCTCAGTTAACTCGAAACTGAAACTAAAAATAATACAACTAAAATAGAAAGAAATGCTACAGTCCTTGGAATATGAGAACTCTCCACCGGAGTACTACTGATGTCACGACCCGAGTTCACACCATGGACGCGACATGGTACTTAGGACCAGTAGTGACCCCAAGAAAATCTATGGTAAAGCATTATTCTACTAAAACTAATCTGCTAAAAATAATCATAACAAAGCGGAAGTTGATAAAAGAAATAAACCAATATTGAAAGAAAATGACAAAATCTGAATAAAATTTTAGACCCAAGCTGAACCTACAAATACTGTCTGAAAACCTTCTAAAATAAACTGATGAGTCGCTGGGACAAATCCCCAGCTAACTCTAACATCTGAAACTAAAACAAAGTAATAAGATTGAAGATGGAACTCCGACTCTTGGTAAATGAGGACTCACCACTGAAGCTGCTGGGATATCACCGAGAGGATCTAACCGCAGTATTGAGGCTGGGTACCTGAGTCTATATAAAATGATGTAGCACAAAAAATATGCGTCAGTACTTTGAATGTACTGAGTATGTAAG
>JACEIK010013362.1:0-19738 GCA_018107945.1 Datura stramonium
CTTATAGTAGCTAACCATAACATACATAATCATTATCTACTAGCAGTAGCTAATCACAACATAAAAGATCATTGTCAATCTTTAACGGCATAGGTCGTATCACTATACGATGAGAATAACTTGCCAAAGAGATCATCCTTAACATATCTCAAATGTTGATTTTCTTTTACCCCAAACAGTTCCATCCTGAAGTCGGTGATTCCACCAAATTGTAGTCTTACACTAAGAGAATAAGTCTATTTTCAAGACTAGGAATCGACAAATAACAATAGCTTTTGAATACATTAACTACAAATCAAACTTCATCAAATTCGGCAAAAAGCTTACAAATTCCCAAGAGTTTAGAAGGTAGAAATGCTTACCTATCACCTGTAGCCGCTTAGGACTCAATTAGAAGTGATTTCTACAACTTTTACTTGGCAGGGTTCCGGTACTCTGAGCGAAATTCCAAGAAATAACTCTGCAGGGATGTTCCTCGTAGGCCTGAAACTCGTTATCCAAGATGAATTTGCGTTTGAATGGAGTTTAACGGCGTAATATGAGGAAAAATTGATGAAAAGTTGAGAGAACCCTTGTAAAGTCACGGGTCTTTTTTTGAGAAATATTGAATATGAAATGAACTCACACTTAAAACATATATATATATATATATGTGAGGCGGTGGAGGGGAGGCGCAACGCGCCACCCATTGCGCCGACCCACGGGCGCGACGCGCCACTCATGGCGCCGGGGCAGGGGCATTCCTTGCGCCCTACCTCTGGCTTCGGCCTTCTGATTTCTTGATACCGTGATCATATTTTCATTCCCCGATCCTTTTTACGCATGCTTCGTACTTCAAAACTCTCAACAAATGTACGCACGCATTGGTTAAATAATAGGAACTTACGGGGTGTAACAATGTTCTTCATACACATCCATGGAGAAAAGAGTGTCCTCTGATGGTTCATCTTTTAGTGAAAGAACTAATTCAAGATCATTTTCCTTGACATCAGCATACTCTCCTATCTCGATAAGAACTTGGATCGATCTTCTAGCTTGAGGACAGTTCTTTGCAAAGTTTCCAATCTTGTCGCAGATAAAGAATCTGCCATTCTTCTAGAACCTGCCTGGATGTTTTCCCCTGTAGTATTTTGTTCGCCTGGTGAATTTTGATCTTTTGCTGGTAGGATTTTGCCATTTGAACTTGTTGTATCTCTTGAACCTGCTTTTCCTTCTGGCGGCATGGCAAGAGCAACTGGACCCAATGATTAAGTCAATTCTGCTGCAAGCTTTATCATGGGTTGGGTTATTGTCCATGATCTACTTCAAAACAGATCTCTTCGTACAAATATCTCCCAGTGCCAAGAAAATTGCTTTCCTGATATAATTGACTTGGGGAATTGTGATTGACTAGAACTTTTCCTCGACAATTGTCATGGCTCGTCTTGCTAACATCTTTGGAAAGGATGAAATTAAGGCTTGCTTCAAATTGGCATCTCCACCTAGTTCAAAGTATATTTTTTCCATTTTTCTGAAAGTGAATATCAATGAAATCTCTATCGAATGACACACTTCATCTCAAAGAATTGTCTTCGTAGTTTTTCTTGCCTTTGGACGGTATCTCCACAAAAGATTTCATGTAGGATTCTGATGTTGAAAGAAAAGTCTTGGGACGTGAAGAAATTATTTTTATCATGTATCCCCGTTGAGGTCTATCAATCTCTAAGGATGCCAGAGAACCTTGATGTGAACTCTGACAGGATTAGATACTTTTCTCTCTCTACCAAGTGTTTCGTCACCATCCAAGTAAGGAAGTCTTGGATCCTTTGGGGCCATTTTGAAACCTTGATATCATCTAGAGTGAAAGTATGGAACCCAGTTCCAACCAATTTTTTTGTTGGTTGTTCTGGTCTTCTTTTCCAAATTGGGTCATCTGTCATCCCGTCTTGATCATCATCGACTTCAGAAACTTCTGGTTCTCTTGGTCGGTTCATGTATATCGGTAGATTGTCTTCCTCGGAGGTGTCTAGTGAGAGATTCTCAGTTGACTTTGAATTTGCTTCTTCAATTTCTTCAGTAGGATCGCTATTTGTTTTCTCTTCAGTATTGGATCCTAAGCTATCATCTTCTTTCAAGAAATAGAGGTCTGGAACAACTTGATCTGAGATCATCAAGTTTTCTGGATCTGGCTCTTTAAAACTTTCCCCAATCTGTGATGACATAGGGAAAAAGGATGACTTTGGAGAGTGGCTTTAGGTTTTTTGTGGCTCAAAGGTCCATGTCTCAGTTGTCTTATTTGTTCTTTAATATCATCCATCTCTTTTTGTTGTTGTGAAAAGAAGTGGAAAAGTGAGGTGCCTGGTGGACAGATCCCATACTGCATATTGTTCAGTCGCAATTTCAAGGCTCAGATAAGGCCGGCATGTTGATTAGATGTCTGTTCCACTTTCTTCTCAATGTTTTCCACCTTGCTCATCATCTTATTTTGTGTGTGAACGTTCTTGAGGGAAGTGCTGATATTGGTCAACACTTTGTTTTGGCAGATTGCATTTTCTAATTGCCAGTTGATGGTAGCCCCAACATCACTTATTGGTGGCTTTTCTCCAGCGGGAAGCACAATATTTTTCTTTGGTATTTTTGGTGCATGGTTTACACCATATTTTACGAAGGGTTGTTCTGAGGGGAATTCTAGAGTATGACTGGAACTGGATGGACTCATCATAAAGAGTTGAGGATTGTGAGGTTTCGTGGCTGGAGTAGGTAGATTTGGCTAATATTGAGGTTTGTAGGAGAAAAGAAATTCATACATTCCAGGGCAGCTCAGGGAACCAATAGATGGATCCCCATCTTCATATAGCTTATGAAAATCCTTTTGCGAGCATCTTCCCTTCTTTTTGGGTTTGGATCTCTTCCTATGTAGCCCATCATATTCAATTTCATCCTCCAGACATTCTTGGCAGTTACATTCAATATCCCAAGGGCAGTGCCCAGTGAAGGGACATTTGAACCACCATATGTCACAACCTTCATGATTAAAGTGTGTGATCCAATCATGTTCGCTCATAACAACTGGAAGGTTCCAATCGAATGCATCCTCATAATCTTTAGGTAAGGGTATGGATGTAGGTTGGTACATCTAAAGAGAAAAGGTTGTACTATTTGGTTTTTTGAGATGAGAGTTGTCAAAGCTGATGGCTACAGTTTTATCCTATTTTTTGACAAAGACTGGTTTAGTGGATTGAAGAGGTTCAATAGGAGGTTCTCTCATCCGCTCATAGTTTGTAACCCATGAGTCAGGAAGAATTTTGACAATTTCTTCCTTTGATATTTTTCTGGGTATTTGGGTGCATGTAGTAGTTCTGCTGGTGGCGTCTACATGTAGCAGCAAAGCATCATCTCCACCAGGGAATGAAAGATCCATGGCATGGTTCTAACCTTGCCAAGCTATCTGTTAGTGAAGAGTTGCCTGGATAGCATCTCTAGCTTGTGGAGCTCCCTATATTTGGACTTGGATATTTACGGCTTCAATTAGATATTGATCACTTAGGTACATGTTGAAATTTGGAAATAACATGACAAAAGTTGTCCCAGCATTCAAGGTGACCTCAGTTGTATCCATATTAGCATGTTGGTACTCTTAATATCTAGTATCAAGGAGTTAATGGTGTGCAACAACAGATTGGCCTTTTCTTCCGTGATATGACAAGGCGATTCGGACAACACCAAAATGAATATGGGTGAAACCGTGATTTTTCCATTGCTTTGGAAAATCATTGGGAATTTGCAGGATAACAAACTGTTCCTCTTGAGTAGCAAGAATAGGATGTTGATTGAGTTTCGAAGCAGCAACATATTCTTTTACCCTTTTAGGTTTATGTTTGACTAGGGAACGAATTTTAACCATGGATGGGTCATCTTTTTAGCAAAGGAAGAGTAAGGATTTAGGAGAGGTTAGTAGGTAGAAGACACTAGTTTTATCTTGGAGTATATCTACTTCATAAAGATAGTCATATTTAGAAGAAAGAGTTTTTCAAAGTATAGGAGACATAGGTACTTTGGTAAAGGATTTACAAAAACTAGATGAAGATGAAAATTTACAAGGACTGAACATAGACAGAAAAGACTCACTCATAGCTAACCAAACTGCTCCTCCCTCCAAAAGGATAGGTTTCCAATGGGGAAAGGTACAGGGCAAGGAAACGATGGGCAAGGAGGCGAGATTGCAGAAACAATAGTTTTCCTACGAAGGGAAACAATAGCTAGAGTCGACTGTTGAGCATAAGAAGCCATATATGTGTTAAGGTCCTAAGTGGCCACTTTTAATTTCTTGAGTTTTGTCCAGATGATTGACATAGCACTGCCACTACAAGGTTCCCTCCACACCCTATGGCCTAACTCTTTATACTGATGATGCTCTAAGATAGTGTTGAACAACCTCTAAGGTCTAGGATGAAGGCTCACCCTCTGAATACAGTGGACAAGTGCAGGGGAATGGTCAGACATTCCTAGTGTGAGGAATTCAGCCTCCACATGCCTATACTTTTGCATCCATATCTGATTTCCTAACACCCAATCAATCCTTCTATACACTCTCCTAGTAGCCTGTTATTTGTTACACCAAGTGAAGAAACAACCTTTTGATCTAACGGGAGTCAATTCTAGATCATCTACTAACTCCTTGAAGCCCACTAACTCCTTGAAGCCCACTATCTCCTGGTGAGTCACTGGTTGGCCAATTCTATCCTCAGTGGACAGGACATTGTTAAAGTCCCCAAAAATGAGCCAACACTATTGCACATTTACCCCCAGCAACTTTAACTCCACCCACAACACCTCCCTATACTACTGCTCATTCTTAGTGTAAACCACAGTGATCAAAGATTTAAAGTTCTCTGCTGGATTCTCCACACTACAATGAATGAATTGTTCATGCATATGAAGGATCTAGATATTGATATTGTGCCTCCATAATAGCCATATCCTACCATTCTCACCATGTGGATAATTGCAAGCATAATCCCTACCTCTAGTCACTTTTTCTATGATCTTCCTAGCCTTATTTTCTTTAACTCTAGTTTCAATGTATCCAAAAACATCATTCCTATAATTTTTCAGAAAGAGAGCCACTTATTTCTATTTTAAGGCTTTATTTATCCCTCTAACATTCCAAGTACAGATAATCATGGGGTTGGGGAACATCCTAACTAGCCCCTAGATTCCCAGTTACACTCTTGAGGACAACATATCTATTTGATAGATTGGTACCTATAGTGGCACCTGTATTATGTGCTACAGCTTCATTATGTTCCTGGGTAGATATAATAGTGGAATTGGGTGTTGTTCCCTCTACCATCTCCGCTGGGCAATGTACATGATCTTGCATTACTTCTAGTGGAGGTTTAAGCTTCCATGCTTGTGCCCCTGTCTTCTTCCATTTGTTTCTCTTTTTCCTCTTAGAAGATTCTTGGAATTTCTCTTCACCCTGCACATTATCCCCTTTGTTGCATCAAGTTTCAAAAGTGTGCCCAAATCAAACACAGTCAGGGCAGAATTTCAGCCTCCACTACTCGATTGGCTATTGTATTGTGCCATTGGGAGTGTCAATAGTTAATTACTCCACAAGGGGAACATATATGTCCACTTCCACCAATATGCGAGCATAAGAAATTTGTTCAAATCTTCCTTGTATCTATCTGTGTACCGGGGTCGCCCAATGGCACTTTCCACCTTACTTAGTGCTCCGGTAGCCCAATATCCTACCAGTAAGAAAGGGAAGTTCACCTACAGTGATAGTGTTGTGATGTTTTTAGAATCAAACCTAAAATTCATCTCCCAGTGCTTAAGAATGAACAACTTATTATGATATGTAAATGGTCCTGCCTGCTTAACTAAGTCCTTGTCATCATTGGACTGGAATCGAAAAATGTAGTACCCATCAGCATGATACAGGATTTGGGGCTTAGCCACAAATTTCCACACTAAGTTAACATAGTTTTCTATTTCTTTCTCATAAGGATTATCATTGATGACATATCCAATAAGGGAATTACTCCAGTAGCTTGCAGTACTTTGGTAGTCAGTGACATCCAGTTTCACAACTACCTCACCATCTCTGTGAGCAAGCGAAACATAATCTAGGTGTAGACCCACTAGAGAGCTGCGATTTTGGTGTGGCTCTTGTTTCTGCACTTCATGTGCCGCAACGCCCACCACCGTATTATGCTCACTCACCGGTGGAATTTTGCTAGTAGAAAGATACCAAAGGTCAGAGGGGTTAGTGATGGTCGTTTCTCAGTAGTTGGCATCATTATTGATGTTGGTACCTAGTCAGATTTCCTCCTCCATGCCATTACTAAAATTCTATAGCCAATCTAGTGTAGCAGACCCGTCTCACTTAGAGAGAAAAAATCCCACGAAGGAGCACTCGATTTGATGTTGTTATTTATGAGGTGTGAAATTTGGTGTTGAGATGTGATATGTGTTCTTTGTATTTCCATGTAAGTGAGTGATGATTTGTAAAGATAATCAAGTTAATGGAGGTAAGATGAGGCCTCTTAAAAGTCATGTCAATTGGATGATAATAATATACCAAATTATGAGAATGAAAGTGGATAACATGTTTTATCCTGAGATGAATGGCTCGTGCCTGAGGGGAGTATCCGGGTGAGCGATTATGATGGAGTGGCTTATGTTCGAGGGGGGAATCCGAATGAGTAAATGAGTAGGAGCGGGTACCATGCTGGTATAGTACATGGATTTCAAGAGTCCCTTGCAGGTCATGATCGGAAAGGCAGAAATAAGACCCTCTGGCATGTGTGTACAGTGATGTTTTAGTTTTGAGTATTTGTGGTGATGTGATAGAGGCATGTTCCCGGCACATCATAAATGTTACAATACCAAATAAAGCTTTAAAGAATAAGGAATGGTTCGGAATCATAATAATCTGATGAAGTTGAAGTCATTGATTCTGTAGTTTATATTTGATAGCAATGTTGAGGTACTTGTTATAACTTATCATATTTTATGAAGACTTCTCAGAGTCTGTGATGAATTGAGGGATTAGCAGTGAGGAGCCATTGCTTGTTCCATGTGGTAGGTTAATTGTTGATGTACGACTATGTATAATTTATATGGATGTGATGAATTGCATGTTGAGAAGGGTTAAAGGAGAACTCCAGGTGTTCAGTCGAGTCGAGTTGCTGCCAAGGCAGTACCGCTGCAGCGGTAGCTTTACCATTGTGGCCAGACTATTGCATTGGACCAAGTACCGCTGCAATGAAGCCCAATCTAATGAGCAGGACAACCGAATACCTCACATTGATTGAATCTAGAATGAGTACTATTTAATGAATCTGTGTTTTGGTAATTTGCATGTTGTTATTTCACTGAATATGAGTGATTATTTAAGGTTGGCCCATGATTCCTATTGGTAAATTGTGGCATACTGATGCTACTCCAGTACTTCTATTCTGAGTGCAAACCTCAATCCCGAAAATTCATCTCGACCCCATTTGTAGAGAAACGGCTAGATATTATAAGGTAAGCGGATTCAGATGTGCTACTACGATTCCTCCGCAGAAGATGCCTTTTGTTCAGACATTGAAATATTGATTTCTTAATTTACTCCTACTTAGACTATGTTATCTAGAAATCTTCATTTATAATGACTTTCAGGTTCTGGAGATGTAATAAACAGATTGGCATTTATTTTCCTTTCATCATTTAAGTCTTCCGCTATTTATCATTTTAATATGATTTATTCTTATTGCTGTGGAGAATTGGTAAGTAGTTGGGACTCATTGGTTCTCTCAACGGACGCAGTAGTGTGGGTGCCAATCACGGCCACTTGGATCGTGATAAAGTTGGTATCAGTGTAACGACCCATCTGTCATTACGGGAGAAATAAGTCCCGAACACCCTCTTTGGCTTAAGTTGTTGGTGGGAAGGTGTTAGGTAAGTGTTATTAATAAAGTGAGGTTGAGGAATGGTTGTTTTTAGGAAATGATAGCTACTGGTTACGATAGACCGCTGCAGCGAGACTGTTACCACAGTTGGAGGCCCGCTATAACGGACAAGGATATAAACCACTGGATCTGTTGTGGCGAGGCACTGGGCGCTGTAACGGGTCTATTGCAGCATAAATGTGACCACTGCAATGGACAACGGGAATTAGTA
This sequence comes from Datura stramonium, assembly GCA_018107945.1. Lineage (NCBI taxonomy): Eukaryota > Viridiplantae > Streptophyta > Magnoliopsida > Solanales > Solanaceae > Datura > Datura stramonium. Next base: position 8,155 of record JACEIK010013362.1, read on the forward strand.
AGTGGGTTTTAAGTAGGATTTCAGGGAGTTTGCCCCATTATCCCAAAACTCAACTTGTTGAGAACTCAGAACGAATTTCCAAGAGCATGGCAGTTTCTCTTCCCCAAGGTAAGATCTTCGGCCAATTCTCTCTATTTTGCGTCCCTAAACCCATATATTCTAAAGGGAGACCTCTAATAGTGGAATTTCGAAGGTGAAGAACCCTAGAACTAAAAACTAGGGAAAGTGGAATGGTTATTGGTAGGTGTTGATTCCTAGGCCTAGAAGTAGGTGATTAGCACTTCCTAGGAAGAACGTAAATGCATTATTTCATCTTTAAGATAATTTGAGACTTAGAGTCATAAAGCTTGGACCTATAGCATTAAATACTGCTTAAAAAGGTTGAAGGAGTAGGAAATTCATGAATTAGATTGGAATGGTCATTGGAAGGTTAGGGCATGATAATCTAACTCTTGGTTAATGAATTGAGTCATGGTAATAGGTAGAATTGGAGGAGTTTTAAATTTTCAAGACCCTTATTCGAAGAGTAAATAATAAATTACTTTGAATTTGTCATTGTAGATTTCGAACATTTCGAAGTGATGAGGAAAGGCAAGACTCCAGCGGTGTGATTGTTATTTGAATCCTTCAAATGAGGTAGGTTATGGTTTAGAAGGAGTTAGACTTTATATAATGGCATGTATATGTGTGGAATGATAATGAATGTATTGGTCTCTAGCATTTAATTGTTATAATGATTCTCTTGTTGAATGAATGTGATATGATGTCATTACTTTTGTAATGTGGAATTTGATGTTTGAGAGGTTGTTCATGTTCTTTCTATTATCTAAAAATGATCTATGAATTATGTGAATATCTAAGTCGTGGGAGGTAAGATGAGGCCTTCCAAGGGTCAAATAAAATGACGTACTGGAAAAACACCAAGATATGTGAAGAAAAGTGCATAACATGTTTTTTCCTAAGATGAGTGGCTTGTGCCCAAGGGGAGCATCCAGGCGAGTGATTATGGTTTAATGGCTCGTGTCCAAGGAAGCATCTAGATGACTAGATGAGTGGGAGAAGGCACCACGCTAATACATTACATGGATTTCTAGAGTCCCCTACAGGTCATGACTGGACTGGCAGAAATAAGACCCTCTAACATGTGTGTATATTGATGATCACTTTTGGAGTGTTTATGGTGATGTGACGGAGGCGTGTGCTCGTCATATCACCATTTGTGATGTTATTTGATTAAGCGTATAGAAATAAAACTAGTTTGGAAGTTTGAGAACCTGAATAAACTGAATTCCTTGCTATGTATTCTATATGTTAGTAATAGTGATGTGTTTATGATAGTTTGATATCAATTGTAAATTCTCGTAAAAATTTATGATTAGTTGTGAAATTTGTTGTGAGTAGCCAATTGTATATCCCATGTAGTTATGATATACTGACTGTGGAACTAACGACTATGAGTAGCTTGGATGGTTATGATGAGTAGAATGTTGAAAAGAGTTAAAGGGAACTGTAGGTGTGCAACTAAGTCGAGCTACTGCAAATGCAGTACTTCTACAGTAGTACCTATACCATCGCGGTGAAACCATGGCAGCGGTCAAATGACCACTACAGTGAGGCCCAATCTAGTGAGCAGGCTGGCCAAGAACCCTACACCAATTGATTTTTTTTGAATGAGTATTAATTACTAAGCTTGTGTTTCTGGATAATTGTATATTGTTGTTTCGCTTTATATATGTTATTATTTAAGGTCGACCGATGATGCCTACTGGTACTTAGTTTTGTAATTATGCTACTCTTGCACTTATTTTCTAAGTGTAGACCTCGATCCAGGAAGCTCACCTTGACCCCATCTCTAGTGCAATAGCAGATTAATTGAAAGTGAGTGGTTTAGGATGCGTTGCTTTGATTTCCACCACAGAAGATGTCTTTTGTTCAGACATTAACTTTCTTAGATTTTCTTAATTTATTCCTTTTAGACACTGTTAGGTAGATGTCCTCATTTACAATGACTTTCAGGTTCTGGGGATGTACTAGACAGTCTTGACGACTATATTTCTTTCAACTTAATTAATGTTTTAACTATTTATTTATTTATTTATTTTCTTATAATATGATCTATTCATGTATGTTGTCAGAGTTGGGTAATTAGTTGGGATTCATTAGTTCGCCCATCGGAGGGGATGGTGTAAGTTCCAATCACGGCCACTTGGGTCATGACAAAGTTGGTATCAGAGCCTTAAATTCATTGATATCATTGTATGAGTTTGAGTCTCGCGGATCGGTGCAGAGACATCCGTCACTTATCTTCGAGAGGCTATAAGACTTTAGGAAACTCCCTTTTTTCTTTCCTTTTCGTGTTATTACTTGATTACAACTGGTATCAGGTGATCCAAATTGAATTCTGACAATTCTTCTTTGTTTCTCTCTCAGATGGTAAGAACACATCTAGGCGGAAATCGAGAAGAAGCACCTGAGCTAGTAGTAGCAGTTGTAGTTCACGGCAGAGGATGGGGCAGAGGTCGTGGGCAGAGGCCTGCTGCTGCCAGAGGAAGGGCCTGCGCTCCCGCTCTAGCTTACGAAAGGTCAGCATCTCGAGTGCCTCCAGCGGTTAGGAAAGGGTGGCAGTGAAGGTAGAGGTACCAACACAGGGAGAGGCTGCAGCCTCTTCAGCACCCTTCGAGGTCCTGAATCTTCTGAGTGGCCTCATGGGTAATAGGGCAGCACCAGCAACTCTTGCAAGCAGCAGTCCGAGATACAACATGCAGTTGATATGGCTCCTCGTATAGATGATATTTTTGAGGCTGTGATATTTCCGAGGCTGCTGGCTGGATTGATTATGATTGGGGATGAGCATGACTAGTTCTGGAGGTTCACAAAGATGAAGACTCCCACTTTCTACGACATTGAGGTATAGGACGCCTATGAGTTCATCATCGATTTCCATGAGAGGCTCCATAAAATGGGGGCAGTGGAGAAGTATGGGGTGGAACTTGTCACCTTCCAGTTGATGGGTGATGCTAAGCTTTAGTGGAAAGCATTCGTGGAGTGCAGTTCGGGCGGGGTCACCATCACTGACCTGGACCAAGTTCTACTACACCTTCCTGGAGAAGTATGTGCCTCGCACCCTGCAAGATCAGAGGTGAGACAAGTTCAGTAGCATCGAGCAGGGGACCTCTTGAGTTGCTGCTTGTGAGGCTCGATTCCACTCACAGTCCAGATATGCTCTACCCTGTTGCCCACTGAGGAGGAGAGAATTAGGCAGTTTTTCAAAGGCCTGAATGTGAGCCTTTATCTCTCAACCCTCCACATGGTCTCTGTAGGTAAGACCTTCTAGGAGGTAGTAGAGTTTGTGAAGAATATTGAAGGGGTGAAGCAGGATGGGTATGTGAAGAATGTTAAGAAGAAGGCTTGGAAGGTGGGTACTTATAGTGGTGCCTTCACTAGGACCACGATNGTGGTGCCTTCACTAGGACCACGATTCCCCAGGGCTACTCCAGATGCTCTGTTCCATCGGCTATGCAGATATCAGCTGGGGGTCCGTCAGGGACTAATCAGCGGCCTTCAGGTATAGTTAGGGGTACTCAGATAGTTCACTCAAATTTTGGGGTTCGCCCTATTTTTTTCATTCCAGCTCAGAAGTCAGTGATTGATAAGGTGTGCCATGAGTGTGGGGAGTATGGCCACATCCACAGATAGTATCCCAGGTTTGGTCAGGGCGGGCAGATTACTTGCACCCATCTCATCGAGCTCTGGCCCCTGCCGGGAGAAGAGGTAGCACGTTCAGTAGGGATCATCCACAGCTTGGACGGGCAGTCAGCCAGTGATTAGAGGCGTATCCAGCCTGGTAGAGGAGGTATCCAGACGGGCTGAGGGGGAGAGATACTAAGTCTAGCATAGGGGTTGCACAGCCCAATAGGGACAGGTATCAAGCAAGTAATCAGGCCCACATCTATGCGTTTTTCAATCACAACTCGAGGTAGAGGCTTCAGACGCCATTATCACTATGATTTTTGTATGTGACAAAATGGCTACGACGTTTGATCCTGGCTCTACTTTTTACTATGTGTCTACTTATTTTGCTGCGGGAATGGATCTTGCTTGTGATATAGTGTCTACTCCTATTGGGGATTCTGTGGTTGTGGATAGGTCTATCATGCTTGTTCAGTGGATTTTATGGGTTGTGATACTCGGGTAGATTTGGTTATCTTAGATATGGTAGATTTTGATATGATTCTGGGAATGAGCTGGTTGTCTTCATACCATGTCATTCTAGATTTCCATGCTAAGACAGTCACCATAATGATGCCAGGGTTATCTAGGTTGGAGTGGAAGGAAAATTGTAGCCCTACTCCTAGAAAGCTTATCTCTTATATTTGTGCCCAGAAGTTGATAGGGTGAGAGTGTTCTGCATATCTAGCCCACATTTGTGATACCAATTCAGAGGGTCCTTTCATAGAGTCGATCCCATTAGTCTATGAGTTTCTAGAGGTGTTCCCCGCTGATTTTCCTGGCATGCCGCCAGACTGCGATATTGATTTTTACATAGATTTAGAGCCAGAGACCTGACCTATTTCCATACCGCCGTATATGATGGCACCAACTGAATTGAGAGAACTTAAGGAGCAGTTGAAAGAGCTAAATTAGTAAAGGGTTTATTAGGTCGAATGTCTCTCCATGGGGTGCTCCAGTGTTGTTTGTGAAAAAAAAGACGATAGCATATGGATGTGCATTGGCTACCGTCAACTGAATAAGGTAACTATTCAGAATAAATACCCTCTTTCCCAAATAGATGACCTATTTGGTTAGTTACAGGAGGCAGCCATGTTCTCAAATATTGACTTGAGATCGGTCTATCATCAGTTGAAGATTCGTGCTGAGGATATCCCGAAGATGGCTTTTTAGACCAGATATGACCATTATGAGTTCCTGGTCATGTCCTTTGTATTCAATAATGTCCCAAGAGTGCTCATAAGCCTGATGAATGGTATCTTCAAATCCTATCTGGATTCCTTTGTAATCTTTTTTATTAATGATATTTTGGTGTACTCCAAGACTAAGCAGGAACATGAGAATCATCTGAGGATTGTGTTGGGGATGCTAAAGGAGAAGCAACTTTGTGCCAAGTTCATAAATGTGAATTTTGGCTAGAGTATATGTCATTTTTGGGACATGTGGTCTCCAAGGATGGAATTAAAGTGGATCCACAGAAGGTGAAAGCGGTCCAAAATTGGGCTAGGCCTACTACAGTGACTGAGGTTCGGTGTTTTGTAGGGTGGGCCAGCTATTACTGCCGATTTGTGAAAGGATTTGCAGTCATTTCCTCTCAGTTGACGAAGCTGACCCAAAATGATGTGTCATTCCAGTGGTATAAGGAATGTGAAGAGAGCTTTTAGAAGCTCAAAACCTTGCTGACCACGACACCTATTCTGGCACTACACATGGAAGGTAAAGATTTTTTAGTTTACTGTGATGCCTCATGATCTGGATTGGGTGCTATGTTAATGCAGGAAGGACAGGTCATTGCTTATGCATCGTGGAAACTAAAAGTACATGAGAAGAACTACCCTACACACGACCTGGAGTTGGTAGTGGTTGTATTTGCCCTAAAAAGTTGGAGGCATTACTTGTATAGGGCTCGTTGTGAGGTGTTCACAGACCAACCCGTTCTGTAGTATGTATTCTCTAAAAAAGATATTAATCTGAGACAATAGAGATGGATGGATCTGCTTAAGTACTACAATGTCACAATTCTATATCATCCAGGGAAGGCAAATATAGTGGCAGATGCCTTGAGCTGGAAAGTAGTGAGCATAGGTAGTTTGGCCAATTTGGAAGCTATCCGACGCTCGATGGCTAGGGAAGTTCAGACCCTGGCCAACAGCCTGGTGAGACTCATGTTGGTAGAGATAGGAGGAATATTAGCCAGTGTGGAGGCTAAGTCATCATTGCTAGAGGAAGTGAAAGACAGGCAGTTTGAGGATGCAAGGCTGAGTAATATTTGGGACTAGGTTTATGAGGGGAAACAAAGGAGGCGAAAATAGATAATGAAAGGACTTTGAGGATAAGGGGGTGTGTATGTGTTCCTCGGGTTGGTGAGCTAATCAAAATTATCCAGTCAGAAGCTCACAACTCGAGGTACTTTATCCATCCTGGGTTTACTAAAATGTATCATAACCTAAACTAACACTATTGGTGGAGCAGGATGAAGAGGGAAATTGTTGAGCATGTCACTCATTGCCTAAACAATCAATAAGTGAAGTATGAGCATCAGATGCCAGGGGAGTACTCTAGAGAATGCCCATCTTAGAGTGGAAGTGGCAGCGGATAGTGATGGACTTCATGGTTTGCCTTTCTAAGACGTTGGGGAAGTTTGACTCCATTAGGGTATTACTGACAAATTGATGAAGTCTGCTAATTTATTTCCCGTCCAGGTGATTTACTAATGTGCCACGGATTTACGACACTTTCGACGCTTAAATTGTAGAAAAAATGCTTGTACTTAGGCGTGTTTATACAGATATGAGGTGCTTTTACCTTATTTTTAGGGAAATCATGTCCGGGAGTTGGATTGTGGAAAAGGAGCTGAAAAAGAGCAGAAAATGACATGTCGCAAGTCTTAGTATGAGTCGTACCATCTAGGTAGGAGCCGTATATGGCACCCGTAAAAGAGATTTAGAGAAAATTCCCAAGTTTAGAATCCACATACAACTGACAGTACGAGCCGTACTGAATGTCTGTAACTTGAGATCCAGGAGATGTGCACTTGCTGAACCCAATGGTAAAAGTGGAAGCCACGAGTCGTGATGGCAAGGTACGAGTCGTACTGACATACTCGTGGTAAGATTCAGAGAGTTGGGTACTTGGCAGATTTAGGGCAAAAAAAGATTGTACGAGTCATACCAGCATGGTACGAATCATGACAAGGACCCGTATAGAGAATAAAAGAGATGCCAACTTTCATAAGTTCAAAACACGACAATCTCCTATGACTCATAGTATCACTGTACGAGTCGTACAAACCTCCAGTACTTCAAAAGATAGAAGTTGCAGACTTGTGTTATGGAGGCTTCCTATGACTCGTAGCATCATGCTACGACATGTAGGATGACTCGACAGCAGAATCCCTGTTAAATTAGGAAAGGATTTTATTAATTGTATAAATACTTTTAGGTTATTTTCATTATCAAAATTCGATACTTTTCAATTATAATCATAGTTTTTGGGTTTCTTAACTTCTTGGAGAGAAAATACTCGACTACATTGATAAAGTTCATCATTATTCTAGGACTTTTGACAAGTTGATTGTTCAATTGATTCTTTGGTTCTTCTTTCATTAATATTGTAAGTATTCAATTATGTTTTCTTCTATGAAATTTGATCTTATTCTTACAATCATGCATAACTAAACCCCTTTTCAACCGTTAAAACTTTCNGTATTCAATTATGTTTTCTTCTATGAAATTTGATCTTATTCTTACAATCATGCATAACTAAACCCTCCACAACTAGGGTTGTGGGAACCATGGTGGAATAATAAACTAGGGATAACATAAAGTGATTCTAAACTAACATGAATGTCTATATTATTCTTTTCTTCATGCATAACGGTGCGCAACATTAGGACTAGACCTAATTCTATTCTTTCTTGAACCTAGAGAACTAAAGATTAGGAAAAGAAAAGAATAACAAGGCCTTGAAATTGAGTTTCAATGAATAGATTGAGTTGCGGTCACAAGAGAGTTAGTTTTGAACTATTGATAAAGGTTAAAGAGAAATTGCTCATGAGACCTAACTGAGTGATTGAGTAGAGTCATCTAATAGGGACGAATCAATCGTTTAGATGAACATAATTTATCAGTTCTAAAGGCTAAGTATAGGGATAGATCACAAGTGTAATAATCTGACCTAGTTAGGAAGCCATGGGAAACACTTCCATAGTTAATTGCATAACTATTGATCACAACTCTAGGTCACAATACTATTACTTGATTAAAAAACCCCACCTAATGGAACTAAAAGTGTGAATACTAACATTAGTTTGTATCTTGACCATATTCCCTTTGGAATCGACCCCAACCTTAGTTGGGTTCTTTATTGACAACATCCGTATTATACTTCTTCTGGGGTGTAATTTGAGGATTATAAAAAATGTTGTCATTGCCGGGGAATACAACTTAGGATTAGATTAATTGCTTTTAGTAAACTTTTAGTTTTTATTTCATCGTTTATGTTTTTCTTTTGTTTTCTTTTATTTAGGCGACCGTACAAAAATGGCCACCCTCTAAATAGTAGGAGATGCCTAACCTTAGAGCATCCTCTGTGACCAGCGCATGGAGGATAAGAGGTCGGTAGTGCCCTTGGTGAAGAGGCGGGGTGTCGAGACACTAGCAGCCGTACTTATAAATTTTGATGAGGATGCTGTCCAAGGGTATATAGAAATGCTAAATGCACTAGATGGAATGGGGTCCTAAAACTTCAGGCCGAAGAAGTTGGACCTTGATCTAAAGAATCATGCAACCCCTCCAGCAAAACCTTCAGTTGAAGTGCCACTAGTCTTGGAGCATAAAGCTCTACCTCCACATCAAAAATATGCATTGTTGGGGGAGATCAATACTTTTCCATTGATTATTGAAGAAAATTTGGTAGAGTGGAAACTTGAGGCCCTGGTATCAGTGCTGAAAAGGTTCAAAAAGACAATTGGTTAGACCATTACTAACAGCATCGGTATCCTTCTAGGAATATGCACCCACAAGATCTAGCTTGAGCCAAATTATGTAACAAGTATAGAGCATCAGCAAAGACTGAATCCACCCATGCCAGAGGTGGTGAAAAAGGAGATTATCAAGTGGCTGGATGTTGGTGTTTTCTATCTCATTGCTGATAGTAAGTGGGTGTGTCTGGTACAGTGTGTACCAAAGAAAGGTGGAATTACAGTGGTGCCAAACGAGAAGAATGAGCTGGTTCCAATAAGGCCGATCACATGTTGGCGTGTTTGCATGGATTATAGAAAACTCAAACATTATATGTAGAAGGAGCAATTTTCGATGCCTTTCATGGACCAGATGCTTGACAAGATGGCATGCAAAGGATGGTACTTCTTTCTTGATGGTTACTCATGGTATAATCAGATCTCCATAGCCTAGGAGGACCAGGAGAAAACCACATTACCTGTCCTTATGGAACTTTTTCTTTCAAGAGAATGCCCCTCGGATTATGCAATGCACCAGCCACATTCTAGCGCTTCATGAAGTCCATCTTTTTAAACATGGTGGAGGACACCATTGAAGTATTCAATGGATGATTTCTCGATCACGGGTGATTTCTTTGAAGATTGTGTTGAGCATTTGAGAAAAGTGCTTAACAGATGTGAAGAAACTAACTTGGTTCTCAACTAGGAAAAATGTCATTTTATGGTCAAAAAGGGGATTGTACTACGCCACAGAATTTCAAGAAAAGGTATAGAGGTGTACAAAGCTAAAATCAAGGTGATAGCCGGATTTCCACGACCTATTTTTGTCAAAGGTATCCAAGCTTTTTAGGATATGTAAGGTTTTATAGGAGGTTCATCAAAGATTGCACAACCTTTGTGCAAGCTACTTGAAATGGAGGTGAAATTCAATTTCGATGATGCCTATTTGAAGGCTTTTGAATGCCTGAAAGAAAGACGCACCTCAGCCCCCATTAGTATAGCACCAGACTAGTCTCTTCTGTTTGAGGTAATGTGTGATCCTAGTGGAGTTGTCCTAGGTGTTGTCTTGGGCCAAAGGAGAGCAAAAATATTTCACCGCATCTATTATGCTATCAAGACACTCAATCCAACTCAGAAGAATTATACAGTGACTGAACAGGAGTTGCTAGCAGTAGTTTTTTCATTCAAAAAGTTTTGGGCATACTTGCTCGAAACTAAGGTGATTGTCCATGCTGACTATGTAGCATTGCGGTATTTTATGTCAAAAAAGGATGCAATACCAAGGCTTATCAGATGGGTGTTGCTCCTATAAGAATTTGACTTCGAGGTAAGGACCGAAAGTGGACTGAAAACCAGGTGGCTAATCACTTATCTAGACTTGAGGTAGAAGCAAGACTGAAGTATGAGGTGGACATTGATGATACTTTTTCAGATGAGCAGGTGTTGGCTGCATTACCAGATATGATCCCATGGTGTTCTAATTATGGCCATTATTTGGTAAGTGACATGATTTCGGCAGACCTGACCTCATAGCAAAGGAAGAAGTTCATGTTTGATGCATGAAGATTCTATTGGAATGAGACATATTTGTTCTGTATTTGTGCAGATGGGTTGATTCACAGATGTGTTCTAAAGATTGAGATGCTGAGTATACTAGAGGCCTACCACTCATCCCCGATTGGGGGTCATCACAGTGGTACCCGGACAACAAATAAAATTCTACAGTGCGGGTATTATTGGCCCACAATCCATCAAGATGCTTATGATTTTGCCAAAGCCTGTGCCAATGCCAAAGACAAGGGGGCATTACTCGTAAGCATGAGCTACCATTAACCCCAATCCTTGAGGTGGAGTTATTCGATGTATGGGGTATTGGCTTCATGGGCCCATTTGTGAGCTTGTGTAGGATGAACTATATCTTGGTGGCTATGGATTATGTATCAAAGTGGGTGAAAGCCATTGTACTCCCTAATAATGAAGGGAAGAGTGTCATAGCATTTTTGCGGAAGCACATATTTTCTAGGTTCAGTACTCCTTGAGCCATCATCAGTGATGATGGGTCTCACTTTTATAATTGCCTTTTCAGAGCTTTGCTTGAAAAATACATTGTGAAGCATAAGGTGGAAACATCTTACCATCCTCAGTCAAGCGAACAAGTAGAGATCTCCAACAAGGAGATTAAGAAGATCTTAGCCAAAACAATGAACACCAATCGCACGGATTGGTCTAGGAAGCTGGATGATGCACTCTGGGCATATCGAATAGCCTATAAAACCCCTATCGACACCTCACCATATTAGTTGGTCTATGCCAAGTCATGTCATTTACCAGTAGAGTTGTAGCATGATGAGTTGGTAATTTACCAACTCATTAGGTTCTAAAACTTGAGTTTTTACTTAGTTCTTGAGTTGATTATCTGGATTTTATGCCCTTTCTTCTTTTTCCTATGTACATGACCAAATGTGAAGAAAAGAGCAAAAATGGAGAAAAAATAAGGGAGTGAGAGGAAATCAGCGATCCACAAGTGAAAACCGGTGAAACGTCGGCCAAAGGCCAAACATCACTGCCTCTGAGGATTAATGCCACTGGCGGTTCACGGATTGGTAGTGGCAATTCACTGCTCGAGTCGCTGAAAGACATCAAAAATTCTGGAAAATAGCTTGAAGAGCCGGCGGTTCATGGATTGGCATCAACGAAAAGCCAGGTGAACCGCCGATGTTCACTGGAATTTAGTAAGGGCTCAGAAAAGATGTCCGGCGGTTCACGGATTGGAACCGGCGAACCGCCGATTCCAGAATGGTGCTCAAGGGTATAATCATCCAACACTAGAAAAGAGATAAAAAGTGCCCTACTTTTTAAGATATAAATAGAAGAAAAATTACTTTGTATTGGGGG
>JACEIK010013366.1:0-26506 GCA_018107945.1 Datura stramonium
AAAGGACCCACCATTCATAATCCTACATACCTAGGAAAAATCAATTCTCACCACTCCTTGAAAGCCCAAAGAAAATCAATGAAGAAAACCTTGAAAACAAGCTTGATCACCTCTTCAATCCTTTAACTTTGCATGCATGAGAATGAATAACCATTGGGTGGATTTTACCCTCAATAGACATTTATTTTCGAGCCTTAAACGACGTAGTTTAGGACCCTAGGACTAAGGAATGACGAATATGCCCTTAATGAAAAACCTTGAAAAATATGCACTGGGTGAACCAATGACCGGACTAATGGATCGTTGGAGGATACCATGACTCATGGTATCCATCTGTCATCTTCACTATAAAACCTCCTGATCTTAGATTTTTCCCCACGACTCGGAAAGACGAGTCGTCCTTTCAAACAACGGGTCGTTATATCGTCCGTTGCTTCCTCCTTCTAGGTCCTATACTACTCCTTCCCACGACCCTCACCTTGACTCGTTACATCCTCCAACGAGTTGTGGTTAGCTTCCGTTATGTAGACTGGAAAAATATATCCATCCCATCCCATGACTGGTGACCACGACCCGCTACTTCTCACGACGGGTCGTGGGATGACCCGTTACTTTCCCTAATGCTAAAGCCCAGTTCTCACCATGACTCATAGTGACTCATTGTATCAAACAACAGGTCGTGACTTCATCCGTCAGTACCCACAATTACCACACCATAACTTCCCACGACTGCTTCCCATGGGTCGTTGATTGGACCAACGATCTATTGAATGGTCTGTTTTGTGAAATTTTTCTCAGTTTCAGCCAACATCAATTTCTAAATCCCGAGTCTAATCTTAAGCACTTTAGGGGTATTACATAGGGTGTAGTGGTCCTCATTCTAAACACTTTTTGACATTGTATTTGGTTGGCAACCTAGAAATAGATCCTTCCAAGCCTATAGAGAAAGGTGTAGATGAGGAACAACACCCTTATATTCTAAAATTTATTATTCCAAAGACACACTACGACATCCCTCACTTAAGGGCCATGAAGGGCAAGAGGAAATATCTAGTACTTGATCCCTTCATGTTTGCACCACCGCCCTTTGAGTATAACAGAAAATTGGAAAAGAAACTAGGGGTGAAATTTATAATCTCAAAGTGGAAGGAAAAATGGTAAAACTTGATGGAGTCGTGCCACGACGTTGAATTAGGCGCTTGTTAGGAGGCAAACCAATTTGTAATAGTGTAGTTTTTATTATTTTCTATAATGTCACTTTTGTTTTTTGTTTTGTGTGCAGAGTAGGGAAAGTCTGAGTCCCAAGAATCAAAGCTAAGGAGCATGGTCCGATCATCAGTGTGGGGTCTGATAACGTCCAAACTACACTCTTCTTTATGAAAGAATGTACATGTTCATTGTCAAAACAAATAAACCCAATGGGTGTTGGGGTTGAATCCCATAAGGAATGTCAGCTGATCACACAATAGTCGTCTATTAAATTGAACTAATTCACATTAATATTGCAAGAAAATAAGGAATATTTGAGGGAATCACGATTTATAAAATAAAATATGGATTTGCACACTAAAAACAGGGGCAAAGTATAGAAAAGACCAAGGGAGAGACTACTAGGGGTGTGATATTTATAAGGGCATAAATGGGTTGGAACTGTTAATTCCTCCTATAATTATTCAACAGTATAACTAGCTATGAATTAGGTGGCATCTTAAGTTTCTCAACCAATTAGATGTCTTACACCTCGGGCTTTCTCAAATCCCGAGGTTCCTCTTCACAACAACCACATCAACTTGGGTGTGAATTCACTATTTCTAGCTCCAATCCTTAAGTAATGTTTAATAATTGGTTTTGTCTATATCTAGCCTAACCCCACATAATTAACACCCAAATACCCATTAGTGTTTCCTCACCCATACCTTAATTTCCTTTTTCAAGCAAAATTAAAGTAAGGAAATGCAACCCACATTTGCAACTATGAGTTTTCAACTTAAAATTCATAGAAAACACAAAAATCACACTAATTGAGTAAATGTAAGATCAAATACACAACACCTAACCCAAACTAACCCCAATCATTCACACACCCATAGCAAAAAAATTAGCTACTCATGTAAGTAAAGTAAGAAATTGCATTCAACAACAATTCAATATCCATTCACAAACATGAGTAAGAAAAATTCAAGCAAGGTCTTAGCTCCAATGGAGTTTTCTACCTTCTCAATGAAGAAGAAGACCCTTTCTCTTTCAAGTTCTCTCTACTATACTAAAAGCCAATTCAGTAGAATAATTACTACCCTCTAGAATGGATTTTCAGTTCCTTTATGAGATGTAAAAAATAGGGTACAAATCTGCTCCTCTTTATCCGTGCTTGACATTTTTTACCCCTTGCTGATGGGCACCACTTGCGATTCCCCGGCGGTTCACCGGTGCAGGGTCATGAAACGCCCGTCAATCCTAGCTGAAGGACAGTGAGATTTTGGGTTCTTCGGTCAGTCAAAGCTGATGGTAGTAAGTTCTTTAGCACTTCGGCGTTGGCAACGGCGAACTGCCGATGCTGATTTGTGATCCACCAATCTCCATCCCTCCTTAACATTGTAGATGCCAACAGTTTATCAGTGTTTCGTCGATGCCCTCTGGTGGGCCGATCCTCCACTCTTTTTTCATGATTTTTACTTACTTTTATGCTTTTCTCCATTCAGGTTAAGTACCTAAAAATTTCAAGGATAAAAAGGCATAAAATCCACCTAATTGACTTGAAAACTAAGGAGAAACTCATGTTTAAGAGCCTAGTGTGTTGGTAAATTACCAACTCATCAAACCCCAAAACATGAACCATTACTTGTCCTTAAGTAATGTAATTCTTTTCATTTGAGCAAATGGACAGCATGTAAAATATGAAGTTATGCATCAAGGACCAATGAGCCTAAGACAACCCAAAAATGCTCACCAACCCAAGAAAAAAGAGAAACAACTCACCTTAAAATGTGAGAAAGTTTCGAGAGGTGACCACCATGAATAGGAATGCTTCACAATTGCTTCCATTTTTCAAAACAAGGGCATGGTTTATACATCAAACACACATAACATCTCAAATGATAATCATTTCACATTTAGAGCTTACCTTGAAGCTCACACTGGTCATGCCTTAGTCACATCTTTACATCAATGCAAGCATGTTCTCAAGGGAGTGATGCCACTCACTACAAGAGAAAATCCCCTTTCTTTATCATTAAACAATGCACACATAAGGGATTATAGAATAAGTCAATCACACTCACTCTCACAAAAGAATTCTCCATGCACACAACATTACCCATAGGCTTGCCCTTCGTGTAACTCGCCACTTATGTAGAGAAACTACACTCAAAATAGATTAGGACTTGCGGGTCATGATGACGGCTAAGGGTAAGGGTTGGAAAAATATTTAGCTCTAGTGACTAGAACCTCCCTAACGCCTTTTTGTGAACACTTTTAACCTCCCATCAAACTCTTTGGATCACTCCGCCTTTTTTCTCCTTTTTCATCATCTTCATCCTTTAATTCTCAAGAGCCCTCCTTATAACTCCTTTTGCTCTCACATTAAGCCTCATATAGAAAGAGGTAATACTATTTCACTATTCGTTTTCTCTTTTTGATGATTCAAGTTTTTTCAACCCATCATTTCATTCATTTTGATCACAATTTGGTGCTACCTCACATTTACGCTCATCACATTTGTCCCCTTCTTGTAAACAACCAAACTTAACCTTTTTGCCTCTTTTCCATTTATTTCCTTATCTATACCTACGTCTTGGGCTTCAAGCCCCGATTATTTTCATTGATTCATCACTAGAAATTAGGGAGGATGGGTGCCAAAGAAGAGGATTTCAAAGGGCTATCGGGCTTGTAATGTGGTTTCCAAAAATAAACAGTCCAAAGGCTCAATGTTGACTAGCAAAGAAAGATGTTTCCGGAGGTCATTTTGGGTGAAGTGACTAACAATAGAAAGCCAAAAATCATGTTCTAATTGTAGATACATCTAGGATTTTGCCTTGAGTCTCACATAGGGAAAGTTCTAGACAAGTAGAGACGCATGAGACTCATTCAAATGACCTTTGAACACAAGGCATCTCACCTAAAGAGTTCACACAATTCATTATTATCACCAGATTTTGATTCAAGACGATAGAGTATGCGAATCTACAAGACAAACAGGGAATATGCAATGTAGGACAAGAAAGTGCTACATTTCCTATTTCAAACGCCCTTTTTTAAAAAAAAATCTGTTTTCATGCCACACAAAAAATTTGTGGTACCTCTCAAAAACAGTTTCACAAAAGACTCAAAGAAAAACATGGCATTTTCCCTTAAGAAAGTCGCTTCACAATCTATCATTGGGAAATGTCACCCGGTTCGACAACAAAAAGAAAAGAAAAAGAAATTTCTCATTAGGAAAGAACCGTAGTATAAAAAAACCCTTGGAGTTTATTCATTATCTACTGTTCCCAATGGAGACAATCCAACTTGGGTTATGATATTTTTGCAATAAAACAAAGACCAGCTCATTAGCACTAACAATCCAAAGATAATTTTTTCTATTCATCTATTTCGAGACGGACAAAGGCTCAACAACCATCCACAAATATTAAGCATCAGCCCAACAAGGGCAACATCAATCATTGTTAAAACGAGCCCGACAAAGGCTCATAAATCCTCATAACTCAAAAACAAAAGCCCAACAAGGGACACATCAATTAATCAACAAAACAAATGACCACCACAAAAGAAACACTCATCCCACCCCCAACTCAAATAATACATTGTTCCTAATGTATATATATAAAATAAAGAGGGCAAGAACTCTCTGAAGTGGTCACTCGTTATCATCCTCATCAGTTTTAGCCACCCCATATTGGCCTTCATCGCCCAGGTCCTCTTATTCATTCCTCAAGCCCTCAATTAGGTCGTTAATGGGGCATCAAACTATAGAAGGGACAACCATCGCTGTGTCAAGGGAGCTCATGTTGGGCACCTCCATGGAGGTCCGACCCTTCAATATTAACACTAATTTGGAGAAATTTCACTTACCTTATCCCGGANCTCCATGGAGGTCCGACCCTTCAATACCCTTACTTTAGTCTGGAGAGAGGTGACAGCCCCCTCCACAATATCCACATGAGAGCATAATTTTGTCAGGCTCTCATACATTGATTTCGTCTTTTTTTTACTATTTAGACAATAAGGGTAGGGAGAATTTTGGCCAATTTTTGAAGTTGGATCTCATAAAAATAAGTCATTTCCACAAGTTTGTAGAGGCTACTTAGATGGGAAGATGTGGGAGAAAGTGAGGCTCCCCTAGTAGGGGCTTCGCCTGAAGCTTGTCCTGATGCCTCTAGGTGTGGCATGTTAAGATCGGGAGCCAGTAGGGCTTTCTCAGAACCATGAGAGAAGGATCCTTCTAGAAAATCAAAAAAGCTTGCATCCTCTTCCTCTTTCTCTTGGGAGCATCTGCGTACCTTTTTCTGTCCATAGTAATGACACTGGTAGCAGAGCTTGGGGCTTCATCGGGGAAGAGTGTCACTTCGTCTTGACGGAAAAGCTGGGATATAAGCAAAATGTATGACATTGAGGTGCAGGCTGGCCTCACTTTTATCTTCATCTGTATGGCCCCAATTTCCCCAAATTTATATAGACCCCTCTCATGATACAGGTGATGAGGATAGCCGCTTGCAAACTTACCCTCTGTTCATTCTTTGAAGGCATAATACAATCACAAATGAAGTCCGCCCACAACTTGGCTTCAAACTTTAGATTATGGAGAGAATTCTCGTTTCCCATGGTGGCCAAGAAGGGTGTGTTTGCAGCAATAATCGGACCTATCCAACTAAACTGGTTCTCCTTATCAGTAATTTGGGCTACATATTCAGATTTGATGTTAAGCTCATCCTCCCAGAATAGATAATTAATAGTTGCTGGAGTGATATCAACCTCCACACCTCACACCATGACTGAGGGCAAGCAGGGAAAGTCGACAACCTTGCCCTTATGATGCATGTTGTCTTTCCTGGCTTGGTAAGATGCGTATAATCCAGGGACGAGGCTAAGGTAGCAATCCGGAAGTTGATTGGCAACGGCATGCCATTGGCGGTCATTGAATTGAGTTGTGATGTTGGGAAGGTCACCCTATAGCCCCAGCAAATCAAACCCCTTCTCAACAATGATTGATCACCCTTTGCAGATTTCATAATGCCCCTTCATGTTGGGAACATAGAATATAATGGCTACCCGATAGTTGGTGGGTGTTGCGGTCCCCTTTTCCTTCCCTTTTTCCTTTGGTGGAAGATGAAGCTGGGGCCTTTCCCTTGCTCAAGTTCCTGGATGAATTCATACTCTGCAAGACCATGTTAGTGCAATACTACAATACTTGTTGCTTATGTTTTTTTGTTCAAGATGAGAAAAAAATAAAACTAACATCTAACCTAAACTAAGGCAAAGAATTATAACAATTGGATGGCGAAAAGGTAGAAAAGTTCAGATGTTCAGCACTGGCTGGATCGACTAGATTCTAGGGAGATGTAGATGAGGATCCGCGAACTGCCAGTTAACCGCCGGATAATGATTGAACACTGGTAACACAGGGATCATCTGGTGAAACACTGACCTTTTTTCGGACTTAACTCATTGAACGTCGTTGTAACACGAGTCTAGGACAATGCCCTGAAACCCTGAACCCTAATCGGTGTTTCATCCAGCATTTCATCGAGCCTGACCGGTGGTACACCGATGGATGCCTGGGAGCAAAATTAAACCCAAACTCAGAGAATTCATAACTCATTCAGATTCAAGACTTACTCACTCAACATAGCAACAATCAAACAAGGAAAAGTGAAAATTTACCCTTAAGAAAGACGTAACTCCATCTATCATTGGGTAAATTGTGCAATTTAAGCACATATTGGGCTACTCAGACTTCACCCCCAACTAAAATCCAACACATTAAGAAGCAAGCATTTTTCCATATAGAATACCCACATTATCATTCAATCGTTATATCACTCGCGCACATACCCATAGAATGAATAATTGAGAAGTATGAACAAGATTAATCATTGGGGGAATGGGGACACATGAGTGGGGGAATTTCGATTTGCATAAGCTCACAATAATCCATATCTTTGAATCATCATAAACAGAGTAAGAGTTACATACCAAATGGATTTGAGAACAAAGAGAGGAGAAAGATCAAAAATGTAATAATGGAGTGATGATTTGGTAATTTAAGAACTCATTAGTCTTTCGAGCATGAGATTTATCTTAGTTTTCAAGTCATTTCGATGAATTTTATGCCCTTTTTATCTTTTTATGTGCAGGTATCTAAGCTGAAGAGAAAGAGTAAGAAATGGAGTAAAAAGGATGAAATCAGGTGAAAACCGGCGCTACACCGAAGGACACCAATGAAACACCGACCAAACGTAAATGACCACTGACCTAAAGATAATGCGCAACCGGCGGCCAAGGACATTAACCGGTGACTTGTCATTCAACTCACCTACCGATGCCTGCACATTCTGGAACAAGGAGTAAATGGATTAGCAGATCACGGATGAAGGATGGCGAACCACCGAAGGTGTCATGGAATGGTCCTGGAAAATCACGTGATATGCAGCAGATGATGAACGACGGTATGCGAAATGCAATCGACAAACCGCCGACGCCCCCACAAGTGACAAAATGCCTGAACAGGGGCAATTACATCCAGCACTAGAAAAAGAGGAGATTGGTTGCCCTATTTTTGTATACAGTGTAGAAGAAAGTACTCTGTACATAAATTTTATACTTTTTAGCTTTTTGAACATTCCATTTTCTTTGGAAAGAGAAGAACTCCATTGGAGGATATTGTTGAAGATTGGTTTTCTTATTTTCTTATTTTTCCATCAAGGTATAACCATTGTTGTAGATATATTTTGAGTTTGATTTTTCTTGCTCTTACTAATGAAATCATTGAGTCTATTGATGAATATACTTTTTAGTTTCTTAATCATGAGTAGCTAAATCATCAACTAGGTGTGTTTGATGACGGGTGCTTAATTAGATTGGGTATTGCTAGGTTTATCTTAATATTGCTTAATTTTTGTAAATCTGTTGAGTTCTGTACAATTTATAATTGATGATCCATAGTTTCAAATGTGGATTTACTTTTCTTACTTGATTTATCTTGAAAAAGAAGAATTATAGTATTGGGATAGAATTTTATGGTGTGAATGGATGTGATTGTGTGGAGTTGGGCTAGAAATAGAGAAAACCTATGTTCATAATCCTAATTAGCAGGTGATGGCTAGAAATAGCTCAGCTATTAATCCAAACTCTATTGGGCTAACTGAATTGTGTCGTGAATTCGAAAGGAATCGAGGGAATGAGGTTGAAAACATAGGATGCCGTCTTGCCCAAGGTTATTTGCACTTATTCACAATGATTTGGTGAACTAGCATATCATTATTTTATTACCACCCCATCTACACTATACCTCTAGTCTTCTGTCATTATTGTCTATCAATTTTGGTTATTTTTCTATTTTAGCAAGCTGGTTTGAAATCCACAATGTTGTTAACTCTATTTTCCCCCTATTTTTTTATTTTCATTTATTGGTGTGAATTAATTCAAATTTCGTAAAACAATGCTTGCACAAATCATTCACTAGTCTTTGTGGGATTCGACCCCGACATCTGTCAGGAATATTTATTTTGATACAATGATCACTTACACTCTCTCTAAACAACAACAACAACAACCACCACCACCCAGTATAATCCCACCAAGTGGGGTCTGGGGAGGGTAGAATGTACGCAGACCTTGCCACTATCTTAAAGGTAGAGAGGTTGTCTTCGGTAGACCCTCGGCTTTAACAGAAACAAAACCAACAATTACACTCTCTCTAAATGAGGAGTGTATTTGATCGTTATCAAAAATGGCGTTGTTGCTAGAGACTAGTGCTTGATATCCTTGTGTTTTTTGTTCATTTGAGTTAACCTTGCATCTTAGTTGTTGACGTTGATGCTGTTGTAGTTGGCTTTTACTATCAGAGTTGGAGCTTTATCTTGCTATTGTTGAGTGATCATTGTTATGATAATGAGCCCCTTTGAAAGGTTGTTATCAGACCTCGAGGGGGAACCTTATGTGGAGACTCTCAAGTTGGTGGATAAGATGTGGCGTAGAGAAGGGAGGAAAGGTAAAATGTTGCTGGTCATGATGAAACAAATAGAGCTATTAATAAATTATATGAAGGGTTTTCATATAACATACAATCAAGTCAATCAAGACTATGGATATTCTTATTATGAAAACCAAGGTCAGAATGATGTTCGTTTAGCTGAAACAAGAAGTAAAAGAAGTGATGATTCACTCTTATCTCACATGGAAAACACTCTTGAGGTGGTGCTCGAAAAAGTTATTTCAACTAATTCAGGAGTGTAGGAATTACAGAGTGAATTATTGCACCTCATTACAATAGTAAAAAATCATGATATAGCAATAAAATATTTAGAGGACATAATGAATGTGGTAGAATTCCAAGTGGCAGCTCAACAAGTAACAAAGGAAACAAAAGTTTCACCACCCCAACCCAACATGGATGAAGAAACATTTGGATGGGAGATGGAAGAAGAGTTTCTGAAAGAAACGTTTGCAAGCCTTTTATTGAGTGGAAAGTGAACAAAGGTATAGGAATTTATACCTTCCAACTGAGGAAACTCAGCTCGACCTCAAGAATCGGACAATCCCACCTTCACAACCATCCATTGTTGTACCTCCGAGTTTGGAACAAACTCTTATCTACCAATTTGAGATACGCATATTTGGTGGAAAATGAGACACTCCCGGTCAATATTTAAGCTAAACTCACTCCTAACCAGGTAGAAAAACTCATAGTGGTATTGAAAAGGCATATCTGAGCCTTAGGGTGGTCGATAGATGATATTATCGGTATTCCTCTGGGGATTTGCACTAACCAGATTAATCTTCAAGAGAATTGTATCCCATTAGTAAAGTATTAGAGGCGTCTAAATCCACCTTTGCAAGAGGTGGTCAAGAAGAAAATTATTAAATGAATAGATGTAGGAGTTGTACATCCTATTACCGACAACAATTGGGTAAGCCCCGCATAGTGTGTGCCAAAGAAAGGGGGCATTACGATTTTCCCAAATAAAAAGAATGAATTAATTGCAACCCGACCAGTTATCGGATGGAGAGTTTGCATGGATTACCGTAAGTTAACTCTTGTACAAAGAAAGATCACTTCCTTGTTCCCTTCATTGACAAAATGCTAGATCGCTTGGCTGGAAAAGAATTCTTGGATGGCTACTCAGGTACAATCAAATTTCTATTGCACCTGAGGATCAAAAGAAAATCACTTTTACATGTCCCTACAAGACTTTTGCATTCAAGAGGATTCCTTTTGGTCTTTGCAATGCTCCAGCCACTTTCTAAAGATGTATGATGTCCATCTTTTCAGATATGGTGGAGGACACTATGGAAGTCTTTATGTATGACTTCTCAGTTATGGGGGATTCATTTGAAGATTTTTTGGTATACCTAAAAGAGATATTGAGGAGATGCGAGGAGACAAACTTGGTCCTTAATTGGGAAAATGTCATTTGATGGTAAAAGAAGGGATTGTATTGGGGCGTAAAATCTCTGAGAAAGGAATTGAGGTAGACCAAGCTAAGATCAATGCCATTGCTCAGTTACCACCGCCAAACACGATGAAGGGTTTTAGTAGTTTCCTCGGGCATGCAGGATTTTACTGTCATTTTATTAAGGATTTCTCCAAGATAGCTCATCCTCTATTTCAGTTGTTAGAAAAAGAGAAAAAGTTCAATTTTGATGAGGGGTGTATAAAGGGATTTGAAGAGTTAAAGGAAAGGCTGGTTTCCTCTCCAATCATTACGGCACCTAATTGGTAAAAGCCCTTCGAGCTCATGTGCGATGTTAGTGGGGTAGCATTTGAGGAAGTCCTTGTTCAGAGGAAAGACAAGATATTTAACCCCATTTACTCTTCTAGAAAGGCCCTAAATGATGCACAAACAAACTATACAGTGACTGAACAAGAATTACTCACTGTTGTGTTTGCATTTGAGAAGTTTCGGGCATATTTGTTGGGAACCAAAGTGGTGGTGCACACTGATCATGCGATACTCAGGTATTTGATGGCCAAGAAAGATGCTAAAACCAAGCTTATTAGGTAGGTTTTTTTGGTACAGGAACTCAACTTCGAAGTGAAGGATCGTAAGGGGTGTGAGAATCAAGTGGCTGACCATCTATCACGCCTAGAGACAAGTGGTCTGCTGGAAGTCCAAGAGGAAATTAATGATAACTTCCTGGATGAACATATTCTAGCTGCAACCCACTACTTAATGCCGTGGTTTGCCGACTTTGCTAATTATTTTGCAAGCAACCTCATACCCGAGGGTTTAAACTTTCAAAAGAATAAATTGATGAATGATGTATGAAAGTTTTATTGGGATGAACCTTACATTTTTTGTAGTTGCGCGGATGATTTGGTTCGACAGTATTTCCCAGAAGTGGAAATGGTACCACTTCTAGAGGCTTGTCATTCTTCACCTATTGGAGGGAATTATGGAAGTGTTCGGACAACCGCAAAGGTGTTACAATGTGGATTTTATTGGCCTACCCCGAATTAGGATGCTCATGACTTTGTGAAGCAATGTGATCGGTGTGAACGAACAGGGAGTATTTCAAGGAGGCATGAACTTCCATTGATACCAATCCTAGAGGTTGAGTTGTTCAATGTATAGGGGATCGATTTCATAGGCCCCTTTGTGAGCTCGTATGGAAATAAGTATATCTTGGTGGCAGTTGATTATGTATCTAAGTGGGTAGAAGTTGTAGCATTACCAACAACGAGGGGAGGAGTGTAACAACATTTTTGAAGAATCACATTTTCTCCTAGTTTGGCACTCCTAGAGATATCATTAGTGATGGAGGATGACATTTTTGCAGTCGATTGTTCAGCACCTTATTATCCAAATATGGTGTGAAGCACAAAGTGGTCACCCCTTATTACCCATAGACCAGTGGTAAAGTAGGAATTTCAAATCAGGAGATCAAATCTATCTTTAAAATAGTCAATATGAACATAATAGATTGAGCTCTGAAGTTAGATGATGCCTTGTGGGCATATCAGATTGCATTTAAGACACTGATTGGAATGTCTCTATATCATCTTTTCTTTGGTATGGCGTGCCACCTCCCTGTTGAGTTAGAACATAAAGCCTTGTGGGCATTGAAGAGCTTGAACGTTGAATAGGGGAGAGCCATCAGAGGGCGAGTAGAAATATGCATGAGTTGGATGAATTCATAATGAGGGCATATAAGAATGCAACTATTTACAAAGTCGGCATGAAGTATTACCATGACCAAAAACTTTTTTACGGAATTTTATTCTAGGGGACTGGGTGTTGTTATTCAATTCACAAGTGAGATTATTCCTAGGGAAGCTAAAATCTAAATGGTTTAGTGACATTCAAGGTATCACAAGTTTATGAAAGTTGTGCCATGGAACTTCAAGGTGAAAATGGCTCAAAATTCAAGGTTAATGGGAAAAGGGTAAAAACATATTCGGGAGTGTTGGAGGAGGTTGGGCGAACAAAAGTCTTGTACCTAGATGAACCATAAAACTTATGGAACCACGCCATGCCACGACATTAACTAAGGTGCTTCTTGGGAGGCAACCCAAGCATTCTTATTTTTATTCTCTTTGAACATTTTAACGCTTTGTTGTTTTTGATTTTAGTAGGTAAATGCAATTCAAGGTAAAAGGGGTACAGGGCATGACCACTTCTTCAGCGGCGGAAAGCCGATGAAAAAGCACGGGTGCCGCCCTCCCACAAAAGATAAGGCAGTGCATGAGATAATCAGGGAGTCGATGACTCACCGGCGGGATGTCGATATCAATTTGTGAACCGCCGTTGAATCACGGACGCTAGTCAGTACACCTAGAAGTATTCATCACATTGGTGTCTCATTCGATGAAACAGCCGGTGTCAATCCACAAGACGCCGATCAGTCGGCAGCTTTAAATCAGTAGACCTGCACAGGTAATGCCCATCGGTGCCTAAATCTGCGGCTCACCAGTTCTCATCAGTGATCGCCGGTATGCTCGACCTAGGTTTATGTTCTTCTTAGAAGGTTGATTGGTTTTTTACCTTATGCTTTCCACTTTTCCCTTTTCCCACCATCTCTCATATTCCCAACAAACCACCCTTCCACCTAACCTCCATCAATATTCACCTCCCTCTTGCCTAATGCCCTTCCCTTTCTTCACCTTTAAATAGTTCTTCCCATTTTCCATTTTCACCCCACATATATTCCCAAAAATTCAGAGATGCCATCTGTAAGCAAGTGCAAGGCCCTCTCCACTAGTTATCACATCTCATTTTGATATGGCTTTTCTAGCTCAAGTTCAAATTAAGAATGAAAATCTACCATGATGCATGATTAGAGTAGATATTGATAATGCTTTTTTTTTACTTGATTAGCTCATGTTTTGTTTTGTGATGTGTGTTTCACTTCTCGTGTTTTGTTTTCTGATGTGTGGTTGTTCTATTTTATTTTTTTATTTTACTTTGGGGGGTGAAGTCTGAGTAACCTCAAATGTGTCACCTTCAAAACTTGCCCAATGATAGACAAGATGATAACTTTCTTAAGGGAAAATTTTCGTTATTAATTTGGATGAAATATGTAAGTTTAGAGGATTATGGTGATGTACTGGGACTCAACCGAGTACGAGATAACCCGTCAGACAAACAGTTGGTCATGCTCGGCGAATCCCCGGTGAAACCGTGGGTTTGATCAAATTTTTTTTCTTTCTGATTTATGTCATGAACCCATGTTTTAGCAGTGTTTCGCGATTATGGAGTGGTGATTCGCCAGTGGGGGTCGCCGATGATTGCGGCTTCTACCTAGTTTATTGGTTCCTGCCAGTGAACGCATCTTTTTACTATTCTTTCTCTATTGATGATTTTAGGTCTTTCAACCCATCAATTCATTCATTTCATTACACTTTTGGTGCTACCTAACATGGAAGCTCCCATTTTCCCCCCTTTTCTTTCAAACCCCCAAACATAGGCCTTTGCCTAATCTCACTCATTTCCTTATCGCTCCCCACTTCATGGGCTTCAAGCCCCATTTTTTGTTATTTTATCACTAGCAATTAGGGAGGATGGGTGCCAAAGAGAAGGATAAAAAAATGGTCATTAGGCTTGTAATGTGGTTTCCAAAGAAAGGGCCCAAGGCTCAAACATTGGCTATCAAATATTAATGTTCAACGAGGTCATTTTGGGTGAAATGACTTAACAAAAGAGGGCGTAGGATATTTTTCTAAGTGCAGCTACATCCAGGATTTCTCCTTGAGTCACACATGGGGCAAGTTCTAGACAAAAAGTTGTACATGAGATTCACAAAAGTCCTTACCACACAAAGCATCTCACCTAACGAGTCCACAAAAGTCATTATCCACACAGAATCTTGACTTAAGACATTAGCACATGTAAACTCATAAGTCAAACGAGGAATCTAAAATTTATGACAAAGACTACTATATTCTCGTTTCAAACACCTGTTCATTATTTCACACTTTCATGCTCCATTTCAAAATTCTACTTCAAATTATTTTTGGTTTTCTAGTGGTTCCTCTAAAAACAGTTCCGTAAAAGACTCAAAAACGACAAGGCATTTTCCCATAAGAAAGTTTCCATTCAATCTATCATCGGGAAGTGTCAACCCGGTTCGATAATAAAAAGAAAGGAAAAATAAAGAAATTCTCCTCGGGAAGGAATCGTGGTATGAACAAAACTCTTGGAGTTTGATTACTATTCTACTATTTACACGGCGAATAAACAAAGGACTTGGGTCCTGAAGGAGTGAGCAATTCAATACAAGGACCCCATTCTCATCATTAGCCACTAACATTCATCCAAGAAAATTCAACCAAGTCATTCATTTTTTTCTTTTCAACATCACAGGCCCGGCGAGGGAAATCATCAACAAGAGTAAACACCGAGCCCGACAAAGGCTCACAATTCATCACAAATAATAATAAGAAAAACACAAAAGCCCGTCAAGGGCTACTTCAACTCATCTTAAAATAAAATATCAGTGACCCCTCAACAAGCACTCACCCCCCACTCCCAGCTAAGAGAATACATTGTCCCCAATGTATGCATGCAAAATAAAGGGATAAGAGACTCCCTGAGTAGGTCACTCCTCATTCGCATCAACCGCAGCTTCCCCAACTCCTGTGGCACCAGCAATACCAGCCTCTCCCAGATCCTCAGTGTCATTGCCCAAGCCCTCAAACAGATTGTCAATTGGGCCTCGAACAGTGGAAGGAGCATCCATTGCGGCGTCGAGAGCACTCATGTCTGGCACTTCCATAGGTGTTCGACTTTTCCACTCCCGCACCTCAATTTGGAGAGAAGTGATAGCCCCCTCCACTGTATCCACCCATTTGCATAATATTGTAAGGCTCTCATACATTGATTTCAGGTTGCGTTTGACTATTTGAGAAATGAGTGTAGGGAGACTTCTAGCCATCTTTTGGAGTTTGCTCTTATGAGAGTTGGTCATTTCCAAGAGTTTGTGGAGAAAACTCGGCTGGATGATGTAGGAAGGGGAGATTCTCCCCTAAGAGTTGAGTCACAAGAGGTTTGGCCCGTAGCTTCTTGGTGGGACATATTCAAATCTGTGGCATGCGGTGACTGATCCGACCCATGCGATAATGATCCCTCAGCCAACCCAAAAGCTTGCAATCTCTTCCTCTTGACTACGGGTGCCTCAACATCTCTTTTTCTGTCTAAAGCGAATATTCCTGAGGTAGGGATAGGGGTCTCATTAGGGAACAAAGGCACTCCTGCTTGTAAACACAACTGGGAAATGAGGACCGCATAAGGCATGGAGGTGCTGGCCTGTCTTGCCTTCCGCTTCATCTGCTGGGCCACAATCTCCCCAAAGTTAATGGGGACCCTGAGATAATGCAAGTTATGAGAATTGCTGACTCAAAGCTAACTCGCTGCTCATTTTTGGAAGGAATGATGAGGCCACAGATAAAATCCAACCATAACTTGTCCTCAAACTTCATATCATGGTGAGAAATTTCACCACCCATGGAGGCCCATAGCGGGGTGTCCACTACAATGATGGGGGCTATCCAGGTGAACTGATTTTTCATGTCCGCAATCCTGGCCATATACTCTGTGCCCGAGTAAATTTTGTCTTCCCAGAACAAATAATTGATTGTAGCCGGGGTTATGTCTACCTCCACCCCACGTACCATGACTAATGTTAGGCAGGGGACTTCATCGATTTTTCCTTTGTGCTTCATGATGTGTTGTCTATCCTGGTAGGAGGCATAGAATTCTGGAACCAAGTTTGGGTAATAGTCCAGGACAGGACTGGCGAAAGCATGCCATTACCTGTTTGTGAACTTAGTTGTGATGTTCGGCAAGTCCTCATGTAGTCCCACCAAATCGAACCTTTTCTTCGCCATTATCGATCGGCCCTTGCATATACTGTAGTGCCATTTTGTGTCGGGCACGCTGAAGCTGATGGCCTCCCTAGATTTAGCGGGTGTTGCAGAGGCTTTGGCCTTGCCTTTGCCTTTGGTGGTTGAGGAGGTTGGTGCCTTGCCTTTGCCTGTATTCCTAAATGAAGAAATTTTCTGTAAATATGATGTTAGTGGCAGCCATAATGCATTGGAATAAAACAACTTTACATTATACTAAAATTAAGATGAGAAGAAAAGTTAAAAAACCATCATTTACAGAATCGGCAGCACCAGCGAAACACCGGCAAGCCTTAGAATGGTATCTGCAGACCACTGTTGGCTCGCCGATACACAACAGTAAACTGGGCAGACAAAGATTCAACCAGCGACAAGGCGGTGGGTCACCGGTTTCGGTCCACGAACCGCCAATGTAACGCGGGTTCCAAGCAGTGGCTTGAAGACACCTGGAGATTGGACTGACATTCCATTGGCGTTTCGCCGGACCCGACTGGTGAATAGATGAATGTCGTCATTCCCAAAGAAATTCCAAGAATTTCAATGGCACAAAATTACAAACATCCAATCACATTTTATTAAAGCATCAATTCTACACAGAGAAAGGACTCAAATGACGATTTACCCTTATGAATGGAATCATTGAATCTATCATAGGGCAAAGCATGACTTTTTAATCCATTTGGGTTAATCAGATTTCACTCCATTTAAGTCCACACAAATATCACAACGATCCCATACCCCTTTCAGCCAAAAACTATAGTCTCCGCACACTTTTAACAAACAGAGCATCAACCATGAAACTAATGGGAGAGAAGGCATTAACAAGGAGGGGAATGTATATTAAAGCCACAAGAATATGCAACAAGGTTCCATTGATGAAAATAAAGAGTCAGAGATATATTACCACACTTAGGAGAGAGTTTTGCAAAGACTAATTTGTGGTGTCTTGATAATGCTTCAACAATGGAACTCTAAGACTTGTGTAGTGGAGAGGGAGAATGTGAGTGTAGTGAGATTTTGGTGAAGAGAGTGAGGGGTTTTATAGGTGAGCAGGTGAGAATGTGGTTGGTTGAGGAGAAGGTAGGGTAATAATGGTAAGTTAATGTGTTTATGGAAAGTGGGAGACAGGGAGTTGTGGGAATCTGGAAAGGTGGTGTCACGACCTAAGAGTACACCCGAAACGTAGACACGGGACGAGTAGCCCCGGGAGATCCTAAGTCAACCCATGGAATAAGCATATAACTAAACCATTCACATAAGGCGGAAGACTTAGCTTAATAATCATGAACTAAATAAAACCATGACATGAAATATAAGAAGCAACAAAACATGATTCAAGCATAAACAGCTGATTACTACAAGTAGGTCTGATAGCCTCTATCATAATAGATGGGTTGAAGGGACAAGACTCCAACTAACCCCAACATTCTGAAAACTAAAAGAAAGACAAAAACTCGAACATGAATCCCCCGAATCATGAGGACTCACCATTGAGAATTGAGAGAAGAACTAAAGCAAGCTAACAGTGATGCTGAACCTGTGAACCAGAGCCTGTATCATAAAATGATACAACATAGAAAATATGCGGGTCGGTACTTGGAATGTACTGAGTATGCGAGTATGAAAAACAATACTTAGAACATAAAAGTTATAGGAATGGGGACATCATGATCATAAAGACTGAAATCATAAATATATCGTAAGACTCAAGATTTCCAAAAATATTCATAAACCTGTTGTAGTCATGACATGAAGGAAAACATTTCATAAAACATGACTTGAGAAAAAAGAACATAATCGTACATGCGTTAAAACAATGAGGAACAGTGGGAGATTTCTATAACCGACATACTCCATATGAGCACATATGGATCCCGACCTGTAAGCCTAGTCCGGAGGCCGTTCATACCTTGCCAAGGGTATGAAACATGAAAGGCGTGATATAACTCATGAAGGCCCGTAGAGAAATAGGGACAGACACTGAGATGGTCCCAAAAATAACCTACGGTGGAACGTAGTTCTAATATTCGGGGCGTAACATAGGCCTTGAACCTACTCGGTATTAAGTACTACTCCAAAAACATGCAACGTGCTCATAAATATTCATACATGACATGCATGGCTAGTTAAATCATGATGATCATAACATTCTTGAGAATTCATGATACTAGCCATGGGATTGGGCTCGTGGATCAGCCAAAATCATAGTTCATGAATAATAAGCAACATGTGCGCATTGCCGATAATTTCAATCATACTTAAAATGCTTAGATTTATGGAAACATGATCACAATAACATGGGTAATTGAGAACATGCTTAAAATTTAAAGATTCATATCATGCATTAGGAATCACCGTAACCATGAATTTCACTAAATATCCTCATGATTTTGGCACATATGCTTAGAGAGATTAAATCATCAAAATTTGAATGAAACAAGTGAAAACAGCCCAATAATTTGGAACTCATAAGTTTAGATATGCTACAACAAGCTCATACCTATTTTTGGAGAAACATGCATTTGGGTTATAACCCATCAAGTCTTGGTAACATTAAACATAGAATGAGGGAGAAATTGGGCATGGGTAGGGACTAAACCATCCATTAAAAACACCACATACCAGGAAATTCTTGATTCTTAACTCCCTTGGAAAGCCCTAGATGGAAGCTTGAAGAACTTGAAGAAGAACATTTGAATCCCTTTCCTCTTACCTCTCTACTTTTACATGCATCAAATGAGGATAATCATGAATGATTTACCCTTTAAAGACCCTGTCCTGACCTCAAAATGACGTAGTTTAGGTCTTAGGAGTGTAGGAAATTACGAGAAGGCCCTTACTAATTCGCAGGAAATAACTGTCAGGAGAACCAAACGGGCGACTTGACGACTCCTTACTAGGGACAACGAGTCGTTGAGTCATTTCGTCAAGTCTACTGGAATTTTTCACCTAGGCTCTTAACGGAGGACATGACAACTCATCCCCCGAGGCAACAACTGGTTACCGGGTTCCGTCAAGTACACTGCCTCATCCTTAATTAAATCCTCAACCTTATCCCACGGAGGAATTGACAACTCGTGGTGGCTGACCACGAGTCGTTCCCACGACCGTGGGGACCTCAACCCCTCAGCCCAATCCAACTTTCCCACGAGCCACCTGATGACTCATGGGGTCTCCTCATGAGTCATCTAACGACTCATTCTGCACTACTGCAACATTTTCCAAATTTTTTTCCCGTTTGACTCCCGGGTTTGATTATTGGGTTCCCGGGGTATAACAATATCTCCCCCTTGGGAATGTTCTTCCTCGAATGTTAGAAACATGCAGAAAACTCAGAATCAAATAATCCCCATATGCAATTACTGATCATTTATGCTGAAAACTAACGGAATGACTACCTCCAAACAGAATTACATAGCTGGACTGAATTCAGACATCACATACATATATCATATCATAAAACAAACTTGCACGCATGAATGGGACATGAGAAACTGAGTAGAGGTTTAGGGAAAAAACATATACCTCAAACTGAAACTTAGCCGGTAGGGAACAAATGGGGGTATTTAGCTATCATATCCGCTTTGGCTTCGCACATAGCTCCCTCGACATGATGATTTCTCCATAACACCTTTACTGAAGCTACTTCCTTCTTCCTCAGTCTCCGAACTTGACGATCCAAGATTGCAATGGGAATTTCCTCATAACTAAGGCTATCCTTCACACCAATACTTTCCACCGAAACCACTAAGGCTGGATCTCCCAAGCACTTTTTCAAGAGCGATACGTGAAATACGGGATTAACTGAAGCTAATTCTGAAGGTAACTCTAACTCATAGGATACTTTACCCAGTCGACTCACAATCCGATATGGGCCAATATAGCGGGGGCTGAGTTTCCCTTTCTTTTTGAATCTCATTACTCCTTTCATGGGAGATACCTTCAAAAACGCCCAATATTCAATCTCGAACTCAAGCTCTCTTCTCCTTACATCCGTATAAGACTTTTGGCGACTTTGAGCTATTTTCATCCTTTCTCTTATCAACTAAACTTTCTCCATAGCCTCATGGACTGAATCTAGACCCACTAATGAAGTATCACCAACCTCAAACTAACCAATGGGCGATCTACACCTTCGCCCGTAAATAGCCTCAAACTGCCATTTGTATGCTAGAGTGATAGTTTTTCTTGTAGGCAAACTCAATAAGAGGCAAATGATCATCCCAACTACTCTTGAAATCAATAACACAAGCTCTCAACATGTCCTCGAGAGTCTGGATAGTCCGCTCAACCTAACCATCTATTTGCGGATGAAATGTCGTGCTAAGCTTGACCTAGGTACCAAGTCCCTTTTGAAAAGATCTCCAAAACTGAGAGGTGAACTGAGTACCTCCATCCGATATGATGGACAAGGGCACTCCATGGAATCTAACCAACCTTCGGATGTATAATTTGGCATAATCTTCCACTGAATCGGTGGTTTTGATCGGTAGAAAATGAGCAGCCTTGGTCAACCTCTCCACCACAACCCAAATGGAGTCATACTGTCTACATTGCGGGGCAAACCTGTTATGAAGTCCATGTTGATCTCTTCCCACTTACATGTAGTTAGGCTGATATCCTGAAGTACACCTCCCGGACTCTAATGCTCCACTTTCACTTGTTGGCAATTCAGACAATTGGCTACAAATTCTGCAATGCCCCTCTTCATGCCATTCCACCAATATATTTGATGCAAGGCATGATACATCTTTGTGGAACTAGGATATAAAGAATATCTGCATCCCTGAGCCTCATGCAACATCCGACTCCTTAAATCACCCACGTTCGAAACACATAAGCGACCCTGGTACCGAAGTACGCCATCTCCCCATTTGGAGAAGACCTCTATCTTCTGATTTTGAATAGCTTCTTTCAACGTTACCAATGTTGGATCTTCATCTTGTTTAGACTTCACCTCTGTTACCAAGGACGACTCTGATTTGTTCTGAACAACTATACCACTATCGGTCGAGCCAACTAACCTAACCCCCAACCGTGCAGGTCGATGCACCTCCTTCACCAGCTCCCTCTTGCCTTCACTCACATGCGACACACTCTCCATAGAGAGTCTACTAAGGGCATCCGCTACCACGTTGGCCTTACTCGGGTGGTAAAGGACACTCACGTCATAGTCCTTAAGTAGCTCCAACCACCTCCGTTGCTGAAGATTGAGATCCTTCTGCGTGAACACATATTGTAAGCTCTTGTGGTTAGTGAATACGTCTACATGAAACCCATACAAGTAGTGTCGCCATATCTTCAAAGAAAACACCACTACGACCAACTCAAGATCATGGGTTGGGTAATTCTTATCATGGATTTTCAGTTGTCTGGAAGCATATGCTATGACTTTCCCATCCTGCATCAATACACATCCCAGTCCGACTCTCGAGGCATCACAATATACAACAAAGCCATTGGTGCCCTCCGATAAAGTCAGCACCAGTGCTGAAGTGAGTTGGGCCTTCAATTCCTAGAAGCTCTTCTCACAAGCCTCTGACCATTGGAACTTCACCTTTTCCTGAGTTAATCTAGTCAATGGGGCTGAAATGGATGAGAAACCCTCTACGAACCTCCGATAGTAACCCGCTAATCCCAAAAAGCTCCTGATCTCCAAAGGGTTTACCGGTTTGGGCTAATTCTTCATTGCCTCTATTTTCTAGGAGTCTACTCTTATACCTTCGCTTGACACTACATGCCCCAAGAATGCAACTGAATTCATCCAGAACTCACATTTGCTGAACTTGGCGTATAATTGGGTTATCCTTAAGGGTATGAAGTGCTACCCTCGGGTGTGCAACATGCTCCTCCTTACTCCTGGAGTATATCAATATGTCGTCAATGAAAACAGCAACGAAGATATCCAGATATTCCTTGAATACCCTTTTCATCAAGTCCATAAAAGCTGCAGGGGAATTGGGTAGTCCAAAACACATAACAACGAATTCATAATGGCCATACCGAGTCCTGAAAGCAGTCTTCGAGATGTCACTCTCTCGAACCCTTAACTGGTGATACCCGGACCTGGGATCTATTTTGGAGAAATATTTGGCACCCTGAAGCTGATCAAATAGGTCATCAATCCTGGGTAAAGGGTATCTATTCTTGATGGTGACCTTGTTTAACTGCCTGAGTCAATACACATCCGAAGAGAACCATCTTTCTTCCTGATGAACAACACTGGGGCACCCCATGGGTACCTTCTTGCTTTGATGAAACCCTTATCTAGCAAATCCTTCAACTGCTCTTGTAACTCCTTTAGCTCGGCTGGGGCCATTCAGTAAGGAGGAATTGTTATGGGCTTTGTGTCAGGTAAAAGGTCAATCTCAAAATCAATCTCCCTCTAGGGAGGATCACCTGGTAGGTCATCAAGGAATACCTCGGATACTCACATACCACGGGGACTGATTGAATGGTTAGGGTCTCAGACGTGGAATACTTGACCCTAACCAAATGGTAAATACAACCCTTAGCAATCATTTTCCGCACCTTGAGATAGGAGATAAAGCAGCCTACAGGTACCGCTGAACTACCCCTCCATTTTAAGACTGGTTCACCTGGAAATCGGAACTCCACCGCTCGAGTTCTACAGTTAATAGAAGCATAACATACAAACAACCAATCCATGCCAAAAATAATGTTAAAATCAGTCATAGCCACTTCTACTAAGTCTACGGAGGTAGCCTTATGCAATACTATAATGGGGCAACCTCTTTATACCCACCTCTCTACGATTAAATCCCAAATCGGAGTAGACAAAAAAAATGGTTCTGACAAAATTTTAGGACTGACCCCAAAGTTACTACCAATGTAAGGTGTCACAAAAGACAGTGTATCTCCCAGATCTAACAAAGCATAAAAATCACTATGAATGACTCGCAATACACCCATAACCACATTGGGAGAAGTCTCCTGCTCCTGTCGAGAGCCAAGTCCATAAAACTGGTTCTGGCGCTGGTCGCCAGCTGGACCAGTCGAAGTGCCTTGCTGAGAAGGATGTGCCACAGGGGTTGCTGAACTAGCTACTAGAGTGCAGGCTCCACCACCCCCTGATCTGGCTGCGGGGCAATGCCTGAGCTTGTGTTCGAGTTGGCCACACCCGAAACAAGCATCTCAGCCCACCGAACACTTCCCTAGGTGGTTCTTGCCATAACTAGCATAGGATGGGAATGTGTGCTTTGTGCACATGCTACTCTAACCCCTCAAATCTGAGGCCCTGCTCCTCTGATCGTCTTGAGACCTAGATAGGGTACTGGATAAAGATGGTGGTGGTGTAATAGACCTGTGCTGGGATTGCTGGTGAGGCCCACCTCCTAGCCTCGGTTGGGAGGACCTGTAGCTATCAGTTCTAGCCCTCTTGGCTCTCTCTGCCTCATATGAGCTGCCTCCATCTGCTGGGCATAAAGGAGTATCCATGGGTAGTCCATCTTCTGATCAAGCATGGCTGTTATGCAGTCCTTGTCCACATACTCGGCTACTCCCTGCACGAATTTGCTCACCCGAGCCCTCTGGTCCATCACTAACTCCAGGGCATAATTTGACAGGCGAGTGAACTCAAGTGAATACTCTAACACCGTCATCTTTCCCTGTTTGAGATTAACAAACTCAGAAGCTTTCAATTACCTCATCTCCTGAGGGAAGAACTTGTCGAGAAATGCCATGTGGAACTCATCCCAGTTGATAGGGCCTGCTTCCGCTGCCCGGCTATCATTCCACTGCTTGAACCAAATATAGGCGATCTCCTTTAGCTAATAAGAGGCCAAATCAACACACTCCTCATTTGTCACTCCCGTAACCTAAGTGACCTTCAAGATCCCTTCAATGAACTTGTGTGGATCCTCATCCACTTTTGACCCCGTGAACTCAGGAGGGTTCATCCTCACAAAGTCTCTAATTCGAGACGTCGTTGCGTTACCATTCTGTGGGACATGGGCCATAACCTGCTGGTTGACCTGAGCGGTCAAGGCCTGCGTCAACATTTGAATAGCCGCCCGAAACTCAGCGTGGGCAACTAGCTCTGGTGCCTGGGGCTCCTGAACAGGTGGGGCTTACTGATGCCCATGATCATTGCCACCTCCATGGCCTTCATCATTTCTGTTCCTCCTTCCGTTTATTCTTCTGGGAGCCATAATTTTCTGCATTTGCGAATAGCATGAATTAGAAGGATGGAGACGCTTTTCATCACACGACATCGATCATGAAAGAAGGAAACATTTCCTAAAGCGTCTAGTAGCCTTTCGTCAAAAGTGTGGCGCGCTTCAAACCCATGAAAAAGACTCTACCTAACGCGACTTTCAGACTCCCTAGGACACATCTGAACCTATTTCTCTGATGCCAAGTTTGTCACGACCTAAGGGTACACCCGAATCATAATCATGGGATGAGGAGCCCCGAGGGACCCCAAGTCAACCCATGGAATAAGCATATAACTAAACGATTCACATAAGGTGGAAGAATTAGCTTAATAATCATGAACTAAATGAAACCATGACATGAAATATAAGAAGAAACAAAACATGATTGAAGCATAAACAATTGATTACTACAAGTAGGTCTGAAAGCCTTTACCATAATAGATGGGTCAAAGGGACAAGACCCTAACTAACCCCAACATTCTGAAAACTAAAAGACAGATGAAAACGCAAACATGAAACCACTGAATCATGAGGACTCACCAATGAGAACTGAGAGCAAGCTAAGAGTGATGTTGAACCTGTGAACCGGAGCCTGTATCATAAAATGATATAGCATAGAAAATATGCGGGTCAGTACTTGGAATGTACTGAGTATGAGACGTATGCAAAAAAATACATAAAACATAAAAGTTATAGGAGTGGGGACATCATGATCATAAAGACTGAAATCATAAATATATCGTAAGGCTCAAGATTTCCAAAAATATTCATAAACCTGTCATAGTCATAACATGTGGGAAAACATTTCATAAAACACAACTTGAGCCAAAAGAACATAATCATACATGCATGAAAATAATGAGGAACAGTGAGATATTTCTATAACCGATATACCCCATATGGGCACACATGGAGCCT
Source organism: Datura stramonium (assembly GCA_018107945.1). Classification (NCBI taxonomy): domain Eukaryota; kingdom Viridiplantae; phylum Streptophyta; class Magnoliopsida; order Solanales; family Solanaceae; genus Datura; species Datura stramonium. Next base: position 25,651 of record JACEIK010013366.1, read on the forward strand.
GACCTGTAAGCCTAGTCGGGAGGCCTTTCATACCTTGCTAAGGGTATGAACCATGAAAGGCATGATATCACTCATGAAGGCCCCGTAGAGCAATGGGGACAGACACTGAGGTGGTCCCAAACATAACCTACGGTGGCACGTAGTTTTGAGATTCGGGGTGTAACCTAGGCCCCGAACCTACTCGGTGTTAAGTACGACTCTCAAAACATGCGACGTGCTCATAAAAATTCATACATGACATGCATGGCTAGTTAAATCATGATGATCATAACATGCTTGAGAATTCGTGATACTAGCCATGGGATTGGGCCCGTGGATTGGCCAAAATCATAGTTCATGAATCATAAACAACATGTGGGCATTGATCATAATTTCAATCATATTTAAAATGCTTAGATTTATATAAAACATGATCACAATAACATGGGTAATCGAGAACATGCTTAAAATTTAAAGATTCATATCATTCTTTAGGAATCACCATAACCATGAATTTCACTAAAAATCCTCATGATTTGGGCACATATGCTTTGAGAGATTAAATCATCAAATATTTAATGAAAAAAGTGAAAACAACCCAATAATTTGAAACATGTAAGTTTATACATTCTACAATAAGCTCATACCGATTTTTGAAGAAACATGCATTTGGGTTATGACCCATCAAGCCTTGGTAACTTTAAACATACAATGAGGGAAAAATTGGGCATGGGTAGGTACTAAACCACCCATTCCCCCACATACCTTGAACTACTTGATTCTTAACTCCCTTGAAAAGCCCTAGATGGAAGCTTGAAGAACTTGAAGAAGAACACTTGAATCCCTTTCCTCTTACCTCTCTACTCTTACATGCATC
>JACEIK010013367.1:0-24787 GCA_018107945.1 Datura stramonium
TCCACCGCACGGGTCCTATAATTTATTGAAGCGTAACATGCAAAAAACCAATCCATACCCAAAATAATATCAAAGTCAGTCATGGCTAACTCTACCAAGTTTGCGTAGGTAACCTTATGCAACACTGTAATGGGGCAAGCTCTATACACCCGCCTAGCTACCACTGAATCACCGACTAGGGTAGAGACAGAGAACGGTTCTGACAGAATTTCACGGCTAACTCCAAAACTACTAGAAATATAAGGGGTCACAAAAGACAAGGTAGGGGTATCCTATGGATCTAACAAGGCATAAGCATCAATATAGAAGACTTGCAACATACCAGTGACCGCATCTGGTAAAGCCACCTGCTCCTGGCGGGGTACTAAAGCACAAAACATGTTTTGGCACTGACTGCCTGCTGAACTAGTAGAGGCACCCTACTAAGGGGGACGTGCTGCTGGAGCTGTAGAATGGTGGCTATCGCATGGGTCCCACCAACCCCTGATCTAGCTAACGGGAAATCCTAAGTCTGTGTATGGGTTGACCACACCCGAAGCACGCATCTGAGCCAACTAAGCATCTCCCAGGATGATTCTTGCCGCACTTTGCACAAACTGGAAAAGTGTGCTACACCTGCATGATACCCTAATACATCGAGCCTGAAGCCCTACTCCGCTTATCTCCTCTAAACCTCGATGGTGTACTGGCCGATGATGGGGCTGGAGGGATGGACCTGTGATGGGACTACTGACGCTATCCACCCTCGAACATGGCTTGAGAAACCCCATAGCTATCGGTTCTGGCCCTGTTAGCCTCCCTCTGCCTCCTGTAGATTGACTCCATCTTCTGTGCATGAAAACCAATATGAGGGAAGTAAATATCCCAATGAAGCATGGCGATCCTACAATCCTTGTCCAAGTAGTCTGCCTCCCCATACACAAAATGGCTCACCCGAGCCCTCTAATCTGCCACTAACTCCAAAGCATAATTAGATAATTGAGTAAACTCCAATGCGTACTCCTGAACAGACATGTTTTCCTTCTTCAAATTAACAAACTCGATCGCTTTGAGCTCCCCCATCTTCCTAGGGAAGAACCGATCCAAAAATGTCATGTGAAACTCTTCCCAACCTATCGGGCCTGCACCCACTGCTATGGCATCCTTCCACTTCTTGAACCATATGTGAGGCACCCCCTTAAGCTGATAGGAGGTCAAGTCAATGCACTCTCCATTGTTCACCCCCATAACCTGGGTGATCTTCAGAATCGCCTCAATGAAATCATATGGATCCTTGTCCATCTTTGACCCCGTGAACTCCRAAGGGCTCATCCTCAAGAAATCYCTCACCCTAGCTATCGTTGCATTCCCATTCTGAGTGAAATGTGCCACCGTCTGATTTTGGACTTGGGCAGTCATGGCCTGCRCCAGCATCTGAATCRCTGCCTTAAACTCAGCGCGGGYAGCTGGCTCTGGTGCGTACTCCCCATGAACGGGTGGGGCTGGCTGATGCTCACCATTATGGAAATCCTCATGATCATTACCGTTACCATTTCTTCTGGCGTTCACTCCGCGTGGAGGCATGATTCTGCAAATGCGAATAACACGAATTAGAAGAATAGAAAGACTTTTGATCGCATGACATAGATCATGAAAGAAGGTAATATTTCCTAAACATCTAGTAGCCTCTTCTTCATAAGTGTGGCGTGCTTCTCACCCATGAAAAAAACTCTACTTAATGCGGCTTTTAGACTCCCTAGGACACTTCAAACCTATGGCTCTGATACCAAATTTTTCATGACCTGAACGTACACCCGGATCGTAGACACGGGATAAGGAGCCTCGAGGAACCCCAAGTTGACCCATGGCATGAGCATACATCTAATCCCAATCACATTAGAGGAAGACTTAGCATAAAAAGAACGTAGTCATGACATAATAGAAGGAAAAACAATCCTAGACTCATACAATATGGCTAATTACAACTTGTAGTCTAATAAGCCTCTAATCATGAAGAGACAGGTTGATGGGACAACTCTCCAACTAACCATACAATCCTAAAACTGAAGGAACAACATAGAGTCTAAATACATAGCCCTAGGAACATGATGACTCACCAAGTATGCTGAGAACAACTCCGAGACAATCTACGGGTGAGGGTGAGCCTAAGAGTTGGGGCATGTATCATAAAATGATACAACATAGAAAATATGTAGTCAGTATGTGGAATGTACTGAGTATGCAAGGTAAGTAAAATGGACATTTAAAACATATATAAATTCACAAATTATTATAGGAGTAGGACATCATGCTCGTGTTGTAAATAATCATACCATGTCATAAGGCTCAAGGTTTTCAAAACATTCGCTTAAATATTCCATCTTTTTCATATAATCATGATCATATAAAAAAGAGTTTTCTTAACATTAGTCAATATATAATCTTAAAATCCATAAATCATGAACAGTGAATTCCTCTAATATTACCTTATGTACCTTTTATGAAAGCGATTTTGTAACCATAGTCGGAAGAGTGTTACAAATCCTTCTTGCCAAAAGTCAATATGAATGTGTTATGACGTCACTCTTGAAAAGGCAATTGGATAAGACAATCAACAAAATTAATATACCTTCGATGCCAGCAGTTTATGATCCGGACTGACTTCAAACCTACTCGATCTTCATTTACCTAAACATATAACATATTATAATATAACTCATGCAGTAAGTTTCTACAGTTCAGGCTTATTATATCATAATATATTAGACATATATCAACTAGCCATGAAATGAGGCGAAGTGAAGCCAAACATAATTCATGATTCATAGATTCATACCTTACTTGTAGATCGTACATATAGCTTGATTTCATGAAATCATATTAGGTCATGTAATAAATTCATGCTTTAGATCTTAATTCATGTTGGTTTATACTTATATGTTAGGTAAATAGATCATAAATGAATTCATCATAGAGCATCATAATTAGGCTTAAATACATACGAATTGAAATCGATAAAATTATAAGTGATTTGAAAATATAAAAAAAATTATTAAAACCCATAGATTTATTAATATTTTAAAATAGCAAAAACACCATAATCAAATTACTAGAGCTTAAGTACATCAAATTCAAAACCCCGTAGGTTTTTGTTGAAATTTTAGTAAAACCATAGAGGAAGGACATGGGTGTGGAAGAGATCACCCATTGATAGACTTACATACACAGGATATATAATTCTTAACTTCCTTTGATTACCCATGAATGGAAATTGAATGAAATGAAGAAGAGCCTAGAATCTCCCTTGATTATCTCTCATTATTCTTGCACGCATGAATGAGAGAAAAGCGGAAACAACCGCAAAATTTTCCAATTCATAGCCCAAGCGTACGTAGTTTAGACCTTAAGATCTTAGAAATTACGAAAGGCCCTTACTATTTTTGCGAGGAAAATAGCGCTAGGTGACCCCTAATGAGTGACACATTATTTCGTTACATACCCCGTCAATCACCTTGCGTCAGTACAACATCTTAGCGGTGCAGGTCCCTAACTTGGATGACATAACGACTGCATTCTGGTGGCCACGGGTAGAAACAGCCATCACTCTTCCAAGTGCTACGTTTCCTTTTCTACTATTCTTATATCTCCTCCCCCTTGGAATGACCCTAACGGCTCGTGTTTGTCGACCCGCGAGTCGTTCCCCGGCCGTGGACTCTTTTCCCTATTCTCCCTCGGGTCCCCATGAGTTGTCCAATGACTCATGGGGTCTCCGTCCGTCCAATGACTCGTCATGCACCTTAATTAAGATTTTTAGTTTTCCCCATTTCGACTCCGGGTTCGATCTTTGAATTATCGAGTATACTTGACTGACATATACAAGTGGCTTTATCGCATCACGGGCATGTGCATGCATGGTGAGGACCGAGTAGTAAGGATGTAAACGGGCACACACTCGTCGGAGGTTCAATGCTCACGAGCACGAGGGATTAGGTTCCTTAAATAGGTCGGCACTCTTAGTCATGCTCTAGCATTTTTTGTATAAAACATACTTAAGCTTGTGCCATATCATTCCACTTTTACCTCCTTCAAGAAACTTATACGGCTCCCCCAAAACATCACATACGTTAGTTCTTCTCTCAGTTCCCATTATTTGAACAAGTTTCTTCTCTTCAACATCTCTTTGTCCAAATTCCTTTTTATTTCTTCTTTCTAATTCTATCTCTACATCTCCTGTGTCTCTTCTCCTAGCTTCAACATCCCATATAATTTTCGTTGTCCTCCACCATCAGAAAATGACTAGTAAGAAAACCTAAAGGTCTCCACGTCACTAAGGGAACCCAACTCACTTTGAAAATCTTGTCGCAGACACTCCCCAACTCCTTGAATCCTCCCTCCATCTCCTGGCGGCAAGAGCACATGCTAACTCCAAGCTCACAAAGGTGCACTCTCGATGTTGTTCTGATAGATTCTCTTCCTTTATCACTCCAGGAATGATAATACAAGGGGATGAGGCAGGTGGTCTTGATAGTCATTGTTATCCAAGGATGGGACTAATGTTCATCCATCCCGAAAAGGAGGGTTTGAGTCCCATATTTGAAACCTTGTTTGAAGGAGGACTAATGGGGTAAAGAAGGACCTTCTAACATACTCCAAAGTGGTATTTGAAAAATTATTGAAAGTTGCTCACTTCTTTAGATTTTCGAGAAGAAGTGAGGAGAGTAGTGCCTATTGTTGAAGGAATTAAAATAGGACTCAGAGGCAGGAAAGCTAACAAGCTTGTTCAAGAAAGTGGGAAGCCGTCCTCTCAAAGAGGCTCCCTAGCCACTGCCCTCCCCTAGGATGGAACCCCTACAACTGCTTAGGACATGGGGAAGGCCCTAAACCCTCTGAACCATACGGAACTAGCAGGAACATCACCTCTCACTTTAAAGATGATGAGGTTCCCATCATCTTATTTTAAGAAAGAGTACGGCTCTGCATCAGGCGCTCTGTCTGAGGTCAGAAGCGGGAACAAAAGAGGACTGCTACCAGTTGCACAATTCAGAAGTCCTTAAGATTTGATTTTTTGGAGGAAAATTTGTCAAAACCTTGTGAGCCTTGGATTACCAAGTCTGTATGCTTGATGCGGAAGATCGGGTCCTCTCTATTGCTGGATCACGGATGCTAAAAGTCCCATCCAAGTCATGGGAAGTGTAATGCCGGAAAGAGGCCTGAATGACCTGGGAGTTGAAGTTGAAAACTATAGAAAACTTGGAATTTGCACGGTATGACTCGAGATATCAACATCGTGGTAGGACTGTATTCATGACTGAGTGTCAATGATTTCGAGGGAACCTAAGGTCATATCACGGGTGGTCCTATGATCGTGATGCATAGATACGGCTCATAGTTAGGAGTCATGGTGAGATTTTCAGTGGTGCCGGAGTGACCGTCACGGGTCAAGGTACGACTCGTAGGATGTAACACGCGAGTCGTGATGAGAAATGTGATTCATCGAATTTGATATGGGTAAATGGTACCATGACTAAGCAAATACAACCCATAGGATGTCACTGTAATTCGTGGTATGCGAGTCATGGCCATATTCAAAATATTTTAAAATGGTAGAGTGACCATGAGTCGTGACTTTGTGGTACGAGTCATGGTGAACTGACTATTTTTCGGGAAAATTTCATTAAGGGAAATTTCGTGACTTTTCTGTCTTTGAACCTTTGTCCACATCATTTTGAGGTTGGGATGGAGTCTTTAAAGAGGAGAAACTCATGTTAGAGTACGATTAAGCAATTGCAAGGAGCTAGAGAGGGAGTAGGAGGAGATTCAAGGGTTCTTCTTCATTTCTTCAAGTTTCGGTGGGGGTTTTCAATGGAGTTAAGAAGCGAAGTAATTTCAGGTATGTGGGGTTTTGAATGGGTAGTTTTAGTCCTACCCATGCCCAATTTCTCCTAATTCTATGTTTGAAGTTGTTCAAAATTTTATGGGTCTTTATAAAATTTAATAATTTTATATTTTCAATAATACCAAAATAAATAAAGAAAGATTTTAACTTATGAATTTCAAATTTATTTAAAAATTTGATTTTGCTTATTTACCGATATTTTTATGATTTAACCCCCTAAAAGTATATAGGCCCAAATCATGAGAAATTTTTATTAAAGTTCATGGTCATGATGATTTCGCAAGCACAACCTGAATTTGTTTTTAAAATTTTAAGCATGTCTTCAAGTCTTCAACTTCTCATGTTATTATGATCATGTTTCCTATAAATTTAAGCATTTCCAAGTATTATTGAATTTATGAGCTGCCCACATGTAACCTTGATTTATAGTATGATATTTGGCGGGATTCACGGGCCCGATTTCATGGCTAGTATTATGAATTCTCAAGCATGATATGATTCTCATGATTTAACTAGTCATGCATGTCATGTATGAATTTCTATGAGCATGTTGCATGTTTTGGGAGTAATACTTAACAAGGTAGGTCGGAGGCCTAGGTTACGCCCCAGATCTCGGGTGCATGCCACCATGAAGTTATATTTGGGGTTACCTCCCTTGTGACTATCTCTTTGCCCTGGGGTCATCGCCAGGTGATATCACCACGCCGCTTCAAGGTTCTACTGGCAGGGTACAACGGCCTCCCAGGCCCCAGGGTACGGGTCGGGTTCCATGTGTGCTCATATGGGGTATGTCGGTTATAGAAATGTCCCATTTATTTCTCATTTGTTTTCATGCATGTTATGATTACATTTCTTTAGCTCAAGTCATGTTTTATGAAATGCTATCTCTCGTGTTATGACTATGGCGGCTTTACTGATATTTTAGCTAAAACTTGAGCCTTATGATATGTTTATGATTTCGGTCTTATGATCATGATGTCCCCACTCTATAAATTTTATGTTTTTTAAGTATTATTTTGCATACCTTACATACTCGGTACCTTCCAAGTGCGGCCAATATTTTTCAAGATTTGGTTACGCGGGTTGGCCATCGTTCCTAACTTGCTCTCGGTTTCTCTCTTAGCTTTAAGTGATGAGTCTTCGCGGTTGAGGCTTCATGTTGGATCATGTTTATCTTCTTATTTTCGAGAAATGATAGGAGTTGGTGGGGTTTTGTCCCTTCAGCGTCTGTTGATGAAACTGAGACCTATTGTAGTAATCAACCATTTATGTTTGGATTATGTATTGTTTCTTATTCACTAATATTCATTATTTGCGGTTAGTTATTAAGTTGATTATTCTGATCAAGCACCGTCTCATGAATGAATTAGATATATTCTCCGTCATGGGTTGACTTGGAGTCTCTCGGGGCTCTTGTCACATTATGCATGTCACAGGTGTACTCTCGGGTCATGAAAAACTTGGTATCGAAGCCATAGGTTTGATGTATGTTAGGAGTGTTTGAAGCGCATTAGGTAGAGTCTTTTTCATGGGTTGTAGGCGTGCCACACTTATGGCCCGAAGAGGCTACTAAGCGTTTAGAAATGTTCCCTTCTTTCATGATCTATCTTATTATGATGAAAAGCCTCCCTATTCTTATAACTCGCGCTATACGTGTGTGCGGAATCATGTCTTCTAAGAACAACGATGGGGAGTCGATCGGTGCCACCGGCTCCAATGGATTTCATGCAAGTTACTTATGCGGAGCTCGAAGCCGCTCTTGGTATTGATCTAGAGCTATGATCGCTGACTGACAAGTGAGGCTATTGCAGTCGAACCCTACGGGAGGAAGAAACTACTAGAATTCAAGGACTCGCTTGAAGGAGAGCTCACGGAAGTTGGTGATTCGAGTGTGGTTGTGGAGTGTAGAGGGAATAAGAGGGGAAACAAGGAGGCCAGGGCCATAAACCTTAAGAGATCCCAACAAGGGTCAAGTAGTGGGAGTCACTCTCAAACTGCCGGAAGTCTCTAGTCCAGGCTCGGGAGTACAAGCCTCGGGTAAGGGAGTTACATACCCCAGTGCACGCGTTACGGAAACTGCCGTGAGGAAGTGCTTGTAGTTCGAGATGTTGCTTGTGCCCAGCCCTTTCGATCATATTAAACACGAGATTGCACTTCAGCCAAGCGAGATGATTGGAAAGGTTGTGCTCAGTCTTTCCTCCATCGGCCCGACCAGTGCCCACCTCGGCGACACGGAGTTATGAAGAGAGCGAGTGAGCACATCAGCACTTAAATGTATTCTCGGCCATGTCTTAAGTTATTCCCTCATATCTTTCATGATTGTTAGTTCTAAGGACTACTGTTAGAGGTACAATTCCTTTGAGCATTATAAGATGATATTTTCACATGGGAGTTGAGGAAATGGTAAATGAATTTGTCATTATCTTGAGTTTCTAGTAAAGGAGTCTATGGGTGCATTCGGGGGTAGTTTCTCCTTTCTTCTTTAGATGTTCCTTACGTATCGCTCGATGCTATGCTCGGCGCGCTTATGTTTAGGGCTAGTAAGATGACCAGGCAACCGAGTCCATCTGCAATCTCGATATTTGTGTTTCATTTCATGTCATAACTCTCACTACGTATGAACCCATCTTTATTAGAACACTAATCCTATGAATCAGTCCTCAAAGTTTGTTCTATCGGCTTATGGGATGGTGGTATGTAGGTATATGCCAAGATTAGACTTCTATGATTCGTGCTCAAGGATTCCCTTACTCTAAATCCTAAGGATGTTCCCATGATGGAAATGTTAGTTAAGATATATACGTTGAAGATAATTCCCTACCGTAGATGTTAGGCCACAAATACGGGAAGCCCCGATTATTAACCGGGCTTGGAAGTAGCAAGCCATATGGTCATCATAGTGATTGTCGATCCGTTTTCCTAGGATGAACCTTTCCGTATCATTACTCTATTTTCCATGACTTGTGGAAGTGGAAGACTTCGTTCTGAGATGATTTAATGAAGTTGGATGAGACTTTCCAATTTTTGGAAGGGTTTGAGTTTGAGAGTTGACCAGTCAACAATGCAGGTTATGACTCGAAATTGGATTCTAAGAGTTTTGTTTGGTTCTGGGTGGTGGGTTATGATTTAGTTGGGTTGTTTTCGGGATTATGAGGTGATTAGTGATTTGTGAACCTTGGGTTGAATTTATAAGTTTTGGGGAAGCTAGATGTGACCATAGTAAAGTCGAGTCAAACGCTTTGCATGGGTAACTTCTTGGTTCCAATCGGTCAAGAGTGGAGTTTTAGGATTGGAATGTGTATCTGGGTTCTAGCCGGAGAATTTGGATGAATGTCGGATGAATTAGAGTGCCTTTGCCTTATTTTTCATGATCTTAGGAATAGTGGAGACTCGGGAGTTGGGCACCTCGAGATGCTTGACAGGAATTGTAGGAGTTCTTTTGGTCTCAACCTATAGCGGTGTATTGCCCGGGTGAATCAAAATCGTCCTTTGTGATTTCTCTAGGGGTGAGGCAAGATGAGAGCTGATTTTGGTAAATTTGAAGGAGATTCGTTCAAAATCAGAAAGTAGAGTTTTTCTCGAAAAGAGGAGATGGTGTCTTTGAATGCGGGGGTCGTCTTGTTTGGTGTCTGATGATTGAGGGACCGAATATTGTATGAGGCACATAGATCCGGGGATTCTATCCATCAGAACCTTATAAATATGTACCATGACTTCGGAAATATATTGGTGGAGCGACATGAAGAAGGATATTCTTTAAGATTCATAGCCAAGTTCGAGATTTGACAAGTGAAAGTCGAGCATCGGGAGACCGGGGGGTTCTCAAGATATCGACATTCCCTACTTGGAAGTGAGGTCGTCAATGGACTTTGTAACGAGGTTTGCCCCACACTCGTAGAGTATGACTCCATTTAGGTTGTGGTCAACGGGTTGACAAAGGCTTCTCGTTTCTCTAGGTTAAAACCCTTAGATTCAACATGGGTTCCCTTGTTCATTATATCATATAGAGATACTTCGTTCCTCTCGGTTACGGAGATCTTTTAAAGGACTTGGCACCCGGAGTCAAGCTTAGCACGACACTTTTCACCCCCAACGAAGGTCGGCGGAGCGGACTATCTAGACTCTTGAAGACATGTTTAGAGCTTGTGTTATAGACTTTGCGGTAGTTGGAATGAGCATTTTCCTCTTATTGTGTTTTCACACCACAACAACAACTATCACTCCGGCATTCCAAATGGCACCATTAGAGGCTCTTTATGGGTGAAGGTATAGATCGCCCATTGCGTGATTTGAAGTCGGTGAGTCTTCGTTAGTGGGTCTGGATTCAATCCGTGAGGCTATGGAGAAAGTTCGATTAATAAGAGAAAATTTGAAAATGGCTCAAAGTCGCCAAAGTCTTATGCGGATGTGAGGAGAAGAGCTTGAGTTGAGATCGATGATTGGGTGTTTAAAGTTATCCTATGAAGGGAGTGATGAGAGTTAGAAAGAAAGGGAAACTCGGTCAGCTATATTGGCCCATCACTAGGATTGTGAGACGAGTGGGTAAGGTAGCTTATGAGTTAGAGTTACCTTTAAAGTTGGCTTCAGTTCATCCCGTATTTCATGTATCACTCTTGAAAAAAGTGCATGGGAGATCTGGCCTTGGTGGTTGCAGTGGAAAGTGTTGTCTTGAATGATAGCCTCGGTTATGAAAGTTCCTATTGTAATCTTGGATCGTTAGGTTCGGAGGCAGCGGGAACAGAAACAGCTTCGGTAAGGTGTTATGGAGAAACCGGCATGTTGGGATATGTGGGAATTTGACGAATATGATGGCTAAATGCCCCCATGTTCCCTGCGGCCCGGTTTCGTTTGAGGTATCAATTTTTCCCTAAACCTATAATCAATTTTTCATGTTCCGTTGATGCGTGCAAGTTTGTTTTATAATATGATATATGTATGTGATGTCTAAATTAGGTCCATCTATGCTTAGTTTTTGGGGTAGTCGTGCACATCGGTTTTGAAGCCCAATGATCGGTATTTGCATATGGTAATTTTATGATTTTTGCATTTTTCTTTGCTTGTTTCCTACATTTGAGGATAATGTTTCCAAGGAGGAGATATTATAATGCCCAGAGAAGTACAAAAATGGGCTGAGGTTGAAGTTGGAAACTCTAGGAATGCGGAGGACTAAAATACAGTCTGACTCAGAAGTGCAGAATCATGGTGGACGTATGACTCGTGACACAGTCGTGATGAGTTTGGTGCTGAGGTCATATCACGCGGGTGGTCCCTCTGGTCGTGACGCGTAGATATGATTCGTGGTTAGGAGTCGTAATGAGATTCTCGGTGGTGCCGGGTGAGTGTCACGGTTCATGAGTCGACTCTCAGTAGGATGTAACAACAGTCGTGATGAGGACTCGTGTTAGTCATATTTGGTATGAGGTAGATGTACAGCACAACTAACGGTATGACTAGTAGGATGGAACTACAGTCGTGGTATGTGAGTCATGGACAAATTCAAAATATTTAAAAATGGTAGAGGTGACCACGAGTCGTGACTTCGTGGTACAAGTCATGGTCGGGACGGAAGTTTTTCTGGGAAATTTTATTAAGGGGAATTTCGACTTTTCTATGCTTTGAAACCCTAAACACGTCATTTTGAGGTTGGGAAGGGTCTTTTAAGGAGGAAAAACTCTGTTAAGTCTCATTTGGCAATTGCAAAAGAATTAGAAGGAGTAGGAGGAGATCCAAGGGTTAACTCTTCTTCAATTCTTCAGTTTCCACCTAGGGTTTTCAAGAGAGTTAAGAGGAAAGTAATTCCAAGTATGTGGGGTTTTGAATGGGTAGTTTAGTCCCTACCCATTCCCAATTTCTCTCTAATTCTATGTTTGAAGTTACCAAAACTTTATAGGTCTTTATCAAATTTCATGATTTCTTAAAATTTGAAATGAGCTTGTTGTGGTATACTAACTTATGAATTCGAATTTGTTGATTTTACTTGTTTATGATATTTTTGTAGCAAGTTTAACCCCCTAAAAGTATGAGGCCCCAATCATGAGAATTATTTAGTAAAGTTCACGGTCATGATGATTTCACAAGCCTGATATGAGATTTTTAAAAAATTTAAGAAATTAAAAAAACAAAAAAAACATGTAATTTAATTAAAATTATAAATTTAAGAATTTCAAGTATGATTGAAATTATGGCGATGCCCAAATGTAAACATGATTTATGAACTATTATTTTTTGCCGATTCACGGGCCCCAATTTCATGGCTAGTATTATAAATTCTAAGCATGGTATGATTCTCACGATTTAACTATCATGCATGTCATGTATGAATTTCTATGAGCAAGTTGCATGTTTTATGAGTAGTACTTAACACCAAGTAGGTTCGGGGCCTAGTTACTCCCAGAATCTACAAAGACACCATGCCACCATAGTTTATATTTGGGACCACCTTTTGGCTTGTCCCTTTGTCCTACGGGTCTTCATGAGTGATATAACGCTCTTCATGGTTCTACTTGGCAAGGTACGAGCAGGACTCCCAGGCTAGGTGTACGGAGTCGGGCTCATTGGCCAATGCTCATATGAGGTATATGGATTGCCAGAAATCTCACTTTTCCTCATTGATTTCATGCATGTTGATTAAGTTTGCCTTTGCTCAAGTCATGTTTTATGAAATGCTTTCTCTCGTGTTATGACTATTATAACTGCGAATGTTTTAGCTAAAACGCCAGGCCTTATGATATATTTTACGATTTGAGTCTTATGATAATGATGTCCCCACTCTTATAAATTTTTATGTTTTTAAGTATTGTTTTGCATATCTTACATACTCAAAACCTTTAAATCTTGTCCACATATTTTCGGGATCTAGTTCGCGGGTTCGCGCCGTTTCTAACTTGCTCTCAATTACACTCTTAGCTTTCGAGTGGTGAGTCTGTTGATTCGAAGCCGTATTCGGATGTGATGTCTATCTTCTTGTTTCGGAAGCGTTGGGGGTTAGTTGGGGTTTTGTCCTTCAACTCATCTGTTATGATTAGAGGCTTTCGGACCTATTTCTACTAATAAGCCATTTATGTTTGGATCATGTATTGTTGTTTCTTATAACTCATGTTATGATTTTGATTAGTTTATGATTATTAAATTCGACTTCCAGGCTCATGCAAATGAATTAGATATATATCATATGCATGGGTTGACTTGGAGTCTCTCGGGGCTCCTTATCATATACGAACTGAGTGTACTCTCGGTCGTGACGGGGAAGAAAGTCCTATGGTTGAGATGAAATCTCTTTGTTATGCCAAGGTCTCGAAAAGGAAACAAGCTGTCTGTAGTTGAAAAGAAACTTTGTTGAAGGATGAGGTGCTCCTATGCAAGGTTCAAAAGAAGCACTTCATTGAAAAAATCTCTAAAGGAAACGCGCCATTAGGTAAGTCATTAGGGGGATGTGGAAGGAGCATTTGCCAAATGTCGGGGAAACGGAAGGTGCTGGTTTGGAAGTGTTGTTCACGACATAGCGGGATGCAAGGTATGCGGGAACTCATTGAGATTGTAAGTTATCAAGGTTGGGAGAACTTATTCGCCCTTCCCATTCCTATCACGTATGAAGTTGAAATTCTTGAGTTCTCATCCTTGTCTTTTGCGGTAAACTGAGTGTTTTTTTGAGGTTGAGTGGCATTAAGTTGGAGTTTGACAAATTCTCTTGGAAAGATACTAAATGTGCACACCTAAGGGATTTACTTTGAAGGACAAGTAGGCCACTCAAGATTTCCCGAAAGATGATAGAGTAAATTTGGGAAGGAACTGACTAGTGATAACGTCCAAAATGCCTCCTTTTTACGAAAGAGCATAAGCAGTCCTTTGCTAAAAAAATACTCAGCAGTGGTCGGGGTTGTATCCTACGGAATTGAGTCTATAATTCAAAGTTATGAACTAATTCAAACTAGAGCGCATAATTGTTCAACATTTGAAAATTAAGGTGAAATAAAAAGGGAAAATTAACTAACTAATTCTAAACTAAAACTAATTGAAATTCCAATTAAGTAATCAGTGAGAGTCTAGGGACATTCTATGGGTGAGATCACAATTAAATCGAAATTTCTTCAATGCCTTAGACTCAAGTGTAATAATATCGGGAAGTAGGTAGCCTCGGCTTCGGCTGATGACTACCAGCTAAAGATTTCTCAAACTCTGAAATTGCGATTTAGCTCAGCCCGAATTGATTTGGATTAGGAACTTCACTATTCCTAGGTATTAGTTGCCAAATAGAAAGGAGGAAGTAATTTCATCTATTTCTAGCTTAATTTTATAATCTCCTATCCATGCCCACTACTAGTCTCCCTTCCAATACTTAATCATTTCTCTCGAACAGCAATCAGAAGTATAGATAGACCCATATCATAATCAATGGATCTTCATTAATAGATTAAAGAGAACCTAATGGATTTACACTTAATTGGACATTAGGAAGATTAATCTAGCAACACCCACCTATAATTCAATAAATCCAGGCAATTTATCAAAACCCAAACAAATTAACAAATTCTGTGAATATACTTCTAGCTAGCAAATTAGTAAAGCATATCTAAAGATAGAGAGAAGATACGAAGAGGATTCCCCTCACATTCATTGCATTAGCTTCACAATTTTTTGCTTCACAAGCTCTTACAGCAAATGATGGAATTCCCCCAAAATGGCTACAAGAAAATGAAGAAAGAAAAGTCCTACCTAACTCTATAAAACTATGGAGAAAAGAATCTACTCCTAATTCTATGAAGAAGATGAAAATTAGATGAGTAATTTGTTGGTTGGATAGTTCTCCCTTTAGTTGGCGTACAATGGAGGTTATATATCGTACTTTATTGTACAACTTTTCCCCAAATGTCTTAGACTTCTAGATGCTTTTGAGACCTTTTTGGACCCTTTTTACCCTTCATTAGATAGCCTTTACGCGGGCGCGTTTTACCGGTTGCAATCCGTGGAGCACAAAACATTAGCGGTTGAAAATGGGCGCACAGCGAGGAGAAACCGGCGGTTCGGTGGCTTTAGTCGGTGCCATTCGAAGAGTGGTTGTTTAGCGATGCAGGCGGTAGCTTGAGTGTTTCGCCTTCATTTCGCCCTTTCGAATCTGCGTTTAGCCTATTCTGCAGTACATCCTTGCACCTCTTTTTGAACTCAAATCTTCCTTATCTTTGGCTCCTGCTCCCTTATATGCTAACTCGTCAAATTTCTTCTCAAGTTCCATATGTATTTCTTGATTTCCGTGCTTTCTATAATCGCAGGGGTACCTCTGAAATTCAAGAGAAAGGGCATAAATCCACATAAATGACTCAAAAACTAGGCAAAAACTCATGATTAGGATCCTAATGAGTTGGTACATTTCCAACTCATCAAGCTAGTCAAAAATTGAACCATTGCTTGTCCTCGTGTAATGCAGTTCTTTACGTTGATTGAGCAAATGAACAACATGCTATACCATAATTTTTGAATGAAGGGCCAATCCAAACATTCTTGCACAAGGGAACATTGCTAAGGCTTAGGGCACTATGATGATTGTATACAAACTCATCAATCCACGACAACTCAAACGTATGCACCAATTCAAGAAAAAGAAAATACTCAAACCATGTTGTACAAGCTTCAATAGGTAACCACAATCACTAAACATATCTTTCATGCATTTATTTCATTGGACAAGGGGCATAGTTACTCAAAAAAGTTCAAATAGCATCTCAAGTCATTGATAATTAACATTCAAATCTTGCCTTAAAGTTCTCTACCCGCTTGCCTTATTACATCTCTCTTTGAAAAGAATTTTAAGCATGTACTCCAAGAAAATAATGCCCCTCATAAGAAGAGACAATTCCATACACACTTTTAGCATTTCACAATGGGATTATAGATAGATAAATGCGTCACTCTCCTGAAAAGAAATTTAAGTGCACACAAAATGACCGCAAGCATCCCTTCACTGTATGTGCCACTAATGTAGTGCTTTGCTACACCTAGAATCAATTAGGACTTGTGGCTCATAATGAAGGGAGTAGGGGTGAGGATAGGATATTGTTTAGCTTTAGTGACTAGAGTCTCCCTAACGCCTTTACAAAAGCTAGTAACACCCCATCATATTATTGAAATTACTCCACACCTAATTTCTCCTTTTTCATCATCTTTATATTTTTGTATAACTTCAAGACACCCTTATAACATCCTGAATTTCACATTAGGCCTCATTTATGCATGCAGATAACTTACTTTTTCTATTCTTTCTCTTTTGATGATTGAGGCTTTCAACCCATTGATTCATTCATTTCATCATAATTTTGTATTTTCTCACATTGACGCTCTCACTTTTCCCCTTCTCTTGCAAACCCCCAAACTTAGGCTTTTGCGTCATCTTACATTCATTTCCTTATCGCTCCCCATCCCATGGGCTTCAAGCCCCATTTTTAATATTTTATTTTTTTTGTTTTTTTAATATTTTAAATATTTAGAAAAGATTAAAAAATTTCATTAGGCTTGTAATATGATTTCAAAGAAAGGGTCCAAGAGGCTCAAGCGTTGGATATCAAGATTAATGTTCAAGGTGGTCATTTTAGGTGAAGTAACTAATAAAGGGTCTAAGATCATGTTCTAAGTATAGTCAAATCTATCATTTATGCAGACCATACTTAGGGAAAGTTCTAGACAATCATGAATACACAAAAATTAAGCTAAAAATCTCACCACACAAGGCATCACAATCCAAGGAGTTCACACACTTCCTTTGTCACATTAAAAGGATGACTTTTGAGCTGAATTTACAAATCAACAAGCCAAGAAAGTAATATATAATTCATGACAAAGAGCATTCTCATTTTCATATTTAGATACCCCTCATTTCCTCTCAACTCTCATACACAATGCCAAGTAAGAAATATTGGTGGTACCTCCTCAATCAAGTGCACAAAAAACTCAACAAGACTCTTGACTTGGCATTTTCCCTTACGAAAGTAGCCTCTCAATCTATCATGGGGAAGTGCCAGCCTAGTTTGACAATAAAAATGAAAAAATAAAAGAAATACCTCCTTGGAAAGAACTGTATTAGTATAAATAAAATCCTTGAGTTTATTCAAAGACTACTATCTAAAAGAGTACAAACTCTAAAAGTGACGATTTACCCTTAAGAATGACGTCACCCAATCTATCATAGGTGCATATCATTGCATCCTTAACAGTGGATTACTCGGACTTCACCCAAACACAAAAAAAGCATTTTCCTCGATGCACATGGTAAAATAAAGTAAGGAAGGAATAGGTAAGAAGAAGAGCTCTAGGAGCCTTTTTATATAGCAGAGCGTTCAGGCGTTTGCGCCTTTGGAACCCCGGCATTTCATAGAGTATAATGCACGGATGTTCCACTTCTTAACCAATTTTCTTCCCAGAATTCTATTTGACATTTGTGTTTCGCGCATTTGAACTTGCGCTTCACCAGTTTAGCGTCGATTGCTCAATTTGAATTTGACTTCTCTCACCTTCATTACATTTCCATACCTACTACACCCCTTGCACAAACAAAGGAAACACAAATATTTAGTAAAACAAAATAAACGAAAATAAAAACAAATTTAAAGCACTTGGGTTCCCTCACGGAGCGCTTTAGTTAATGTCGTGGCTCGACGACTTCAATTTCAACATACTCTCTCCACTTTGAGCATTTGAATCGCATCCTAATTTCTTGTCCATTCTTCTATTCCTCTTGAGGGATTGGTAGAATTGTAATCATTAGGGACCAAACAATGGATGTTGCATCTTGTGTTTCTTGGTCCTTAGAGGAGAGGATGTGCTTTGACTTTGTGGAATGGCCCACTCTAAAGATGAAGCCACCTTGATCATCCTTCTCGGCTTCCTCGATTGCCTTGGTCTCCTCAATCTCCATTTTTCAACCAAGTTCAATATTTAAAAATGAGTAAGAGAGGGTGGTCTAAGTCGCTCCCTTTCAAGCATACATTTTTGCTTGACACCTCTGTGAGTGCCTTTAGAGTCCTTGAGCATGATTTGTTGGATGTCATTGCATCGACTCTAGTGTCACTTCTTCAACCTTGGCATCTTCCATTTTTACAATGTTAGTTGGTTGACACACCTCTGTGACTTCTTGAAAGTTCATCTCTACTCCTTCTTTATAATCATTTTGAGCTTCCTCGTAGTCAAAGTTAGGCCTTAGCATTGTTCATTTTCTTCTTCTTATTCTCCTCGATGTCTCCTTTGCTTTTCTTTAAGAGATTTACGTTATCTTCTTGAAAGTGGATGATTCCATGGACATGGAGGGGTTGACATTCTTTTATGCATTGGACTCCCGCTCCAAAGGCTTGGAGCATAAGCCCCACATGCGCCAACATGTGTTTCTCTTGCCCTCTCTTGCCATGGTTTCATTCCCTTCAAACATAGGAGAACAACTTCTTTCATGACACTATAGTGACTCATTTGGCATCCATCCCATGTCTCCATGACTACCACATAATGTATCTATACCTAGTATAGGAAGGAAGATTGCACTCATCTCCCTTCTAGGGAAATATTTACAATTTTTGCAATAGTGTGGTCCTCCAATAGGGACATGAGTCATCATAATAGTTGCC
Organism: Datura stramonium; assembly: GCA_018107945.1. Taxonomy (NCBI): domain Eukaryota; kingdom Viridiplantae; phylum Streptophyta; class Magnoliopsida; order Solanales; family Solanaceae; genus Datura; species Datura stramonium. The sequence continues at coordinate 18,478 of JACEIK010013367.1, forward strand.
GCTAACAAACCTTCTTTCATTCCATGATACCATCATTCAACTACAAACAAACACAAAACAAGAAAAATAATAGTAGAAACAAATTCACATAAAAATATAAACAAAAAAAAAATGTAAAACAAAAATGCAAAACTAGTTCGAATTAATAAATAACTATTGGCTTATCACAACTCAATTCCCCGGCAATGGTGCCATTTTTGATAACATCCAAAGTACAGTCCTTTTTTTATAAAAGAGCGTAAACGGTCTCTACTTAAAACAAATATTCCCGACGAGTGGCGGAGGTCAAATCCCACGGAGAATTGAGTCGATAATTCAAGAGTTATGAACTAATTCAAACTAGAGCTCATAATTGTTCAACATTTGAGAGGTAAAATTGGGGGGAAATAAAAAGGGAAAATTAATTAACTAATTCTAAACTAAAACTAATTGGGGGAAATTCCAATTGAAGTAATCACAAGTGAGAGGATAGGGACATTCTATGGGTGAGATCACAATTAAATCGGGAATTTCTTTAATGCCTTAGACTCAAGTGTAAATAATCTTGCGAAGTAGGTAGCCTCAGCTTCCCAGCCTATTGACTATCCCTAGCTAGAGATTTCTCAAACTCTAGCTGTGATTTAGCTCAACCCGAATTGATTTGAATTAGCAACTTCACTATTCCTAGCTATTAGCTGCCAATTAGGAACGAAGAAGTAATTTCAGCTATTTCTAGCTTAATTTTACAATCTCCTATCCATACCCACTACTAGACTCCCTTCCAATACTTAATCATTCTCTCCCGAGCAACAATCAAGCAAGTATAGATGGACCCATATTATAATCAATGGATCTTCATTAATAGATTAAAGAGAATCTAATAGATTTATACTTAATTGAACAATAGGAAGATGAATCTAGCGACACCCACCTATAATTCAATAAGAATTCAAGAGCAATTTATCAAAACCCAATCAAATTAACAAATCCACTATGAATATACTTCTAGCTAGAAAATTAGTAAAGCATATTTAAAGATAGAGAGAACATACCAAGAGGATTCCCATCACATTCATTGCATTATCTTCACAATTTTTTTCTTCACAAGCTATTACAACAATGGTGGAATTCCCCCAAAATGAGCTAAAGAAAATGAAGAAGAAAATCCCTACCTAACTCTACAAAATTATGGAGAAAAGAATATACTCCTAATTCTATGAAGAAGATGAAAATTAGATGAGTAATTTTTTGGTTGAATGGTTCTTCCTTTAGTTGGTGTACAATGGAGGTTAGATATATGTACTTTCTTGTGTACAACTTTTCTCAAATTTCCTTGGAGCTTCTAGATACTTTTGAGACCTTTTTGAACCCCTTTTACACTTCATTAGACGGCCTTTCCAGCGAGGAAACGGTGTTTCGCCAGTTGCAATTTGTGGAGAACAAAACATTAGCCGGTTGAAAACAGTAGCCTGGCAGGGGGGAACTGGCAGTTTAGTGGCTTTTAGCCAGTGCCATTCCGTGAAGGGCCGGTTGTTTAGCCATTCTGGGTAGTAGCTTTGGCATTTCTCTTGCGTTTCGCCCTTCCAGATCTGCATTTAGCCGATTCAAAGCACGTCCTTGCACCTCTTTTTGAGCTCAAATCTTCCCTTATCTTTGGATCCTCTCCCTCATATGCTAACTCATCAAATTTCTTCTCAAATTCCATGTGTTTTGCTAGATTTCATACTTTCTTTACTCACATGACGTACCTACAAAGAATTCAAGAGAAAGGCCATAAAATCCACATAAATGACTCGAAAACTAGGCAAACACTCATGATTAGAATCCTAATGAGTTGGTAAATTTCCAACTCATCAACCAGCGATCGGATGCTCAAAAAGCAAATGAAGCCCAAATATCAGCTACTATTTGAAGTAATCAACAAAGTTGTTCTACCCAGGGCTGAGCATCATTCCATAGGTGTATTGGCTAGCCTGTTCATCATGGAGGCCTTAAGCTCATTTCATCCACTAAGTTGCCTGCTCTCATGATTGAACATATGATCAAGATTGTAAGCTCCAAGGATAGGTGACATGGATTGGCCTATGGTTATTTTCTCATCTGAGTTTTCAAAAATTTTGGGGTTCCTCTTGGGCACGGCATGATAGCTACACTTAAGCAAATGTTTACTCTTAGCACACTCGAGGAGTGTGAATGTGTGGCTAGGCGGGGAGGCATTGGTGGTCAGTACACTATTTCGAGTTTCACTAAGGCATAGAATCGAGGGATTGAGGAAATTAAATGTCTCAAAATGTTTCTTTCTCATAAGGATGTTGAAATAGCGATTCTTAAGGCTGCTCAGTCAGGTGAAGCATCTGTTGCGCTGTTGGATCTACAGGAGGAGAATGCTTCATTGAAAAGTGACAATGCTGCGCTTAGGAAATAGCTGGAGGACCTGACTCAGCAGATGATTCATGACCAGCATGCTGCTAATGAGAGGATTGATAAACTTCTTTCTAAGTTGTGACCTAGCCCTGCCTCCACTTTTGTTCCCCTCTTCTTTCATATACCCCTTATCATTCCTTTTGTGTGGCGTTGTTGATATGGTTTATATTTAGCTTTTTGTATGACTATGATTGCTACTATTTTCGTCGGTCTCTTGGGTTGTTGCTACTTTTTGATTGGAATGATATTGTTCTGTTTATCTCCTTACTTCTTGCGCTTCTTCATTCGTGTTATGTTGCCCAAGTGGCTATAAGTTAACATGTTGATGCCTGTTTTTGTTGTGTTGCTGCATTATTTTAAATGATGCCAAAAGGGGGAAGAACATTGAGGATGAGGGGACGACGTGACAGAGGGAACTGGTGACAGGGCGAAAAGACTGGTGACAAGGGGAAAAGTAGAGTTTGAAAACTACAGGTGTTTATCATTATCAAAAAGGAGAAATTGATAGAAGTATCTTTTGATGATGTGACAAACCTACTGGGAAACCAGTTCGTTTGGTTAAATACTATCGAGAAAGTCAATTATGCACTGCTGACAAAAGGTAAGGTGCAGACTGCCACTGCTGCAGCAGTACAGTGGCAGGTCTGTTGTGGTACATGCTCTTATCTAGTGGACAAACGACTCTCTCATCTCACTCATCTCATCATATATTTTTCCAAAGACAACTTGTTCACTACTTTTTCCATTCTCAAGAAGGACACTTCCTCTCTTGCAAAAGACTTGAAGACAAGCATCAAYAACAGAAGAACCGAAGCTACTCAGTGTGTATTTTGCTCTTGGTCTTAGGATGTTGATTATTGTCTCTTGTATTGATATAGTAAACCTACTCCTCATTAAGAGAAGCTGTTGTAGGTCATTGTTTTGAGTTGTAATCTCTTGTTTAGCTAGGTTAGAGTTAGCAGTCTGAATAGTTATGATATAGTTATTATAAAGCCTTGCAATAAAGGTGTTGTAAGGGAAAGAGAATTATGAGGTTAATTTCTATATTTGCTAGAGGTTGTAAATCTAAACATTGCCCAGTTTTTAGTGGAGTTTTGGAAATTCTACTAGGGTAGGTCGTGGTTTTACTCTATTGGGAAAAGAGGTTTTCACGTAAATATTGTGTGTGCTTCACTTTCTATCCTTAACCTCTGAACCACGTAAGGGACCTGGTTCTCATTGCTGATTTGTGGATTCGCTAGAATTATCATATCCTATTCTTTCTATAGAGCATAAAACATCCCAGATAAATAAAATAAAAAGTACCTTCCTTTGTTTTAGTCACCTCCTTGACTCTTATTATGTATTTTCTACAAGTCTTCTCATGGATAAAAAAAATTAGAATTTTGATACATAGCATTTGGATATCTAGATACTATCTCTACCGCTAGAACAAATAGAGTTGGGGATAATATATCCCTTTGATTGACCCCTATGGTGGATTTAAAATATTCACGAACCTAACTATTAAGTAGTATGGAATATCAATTACTATACAATAATCTATAAACCATGTAAATCGCCATATCACAGAAGTCAAATAACATTAGAATTTGGTACTGAATAATAATGAAACTCTATCATATATCCATCTTAACCACCATATTTGTTGTTTTACTTCTAAGTCTGATGTCTTTGATTATTTCCTAGGCAGTAGGATACAAATCTTCTCATGGACATAGAAAGTAGACAAAATTAGAATTCTGATACAAAGCATATAGACATCTAGATAGTGTCTCTACTTCTATAACAAATAGAGTTGGGATAATAAATCCCTCTATTTGACCCTCTGGTGGATTTAAAATATCCATGAGCCTAAACATTAAGTAGTATGGAGTACCAATTATTATACAATAACCTATCATCATGTAACCACAATATCATAGAAGTAAAATAGCCTTAGAACTTTGGTAAAGAATATTCATGATACTCTATCATAGGTCTTTTTCATAACCATTTTAACCACCGCATTTTTTGTTTTAGTTCTAATTCTGACGTCCTTGATTATTTTCTGGGCTAGTAAGAAATTTTCAAAAATTCTTGTACCTTTTAGGAATCCTGTCTGGTAAGCATAAATAAGATGTAGAAGAACCATAGTCATATTTTCAAGAAGTAACCTTAGAAATGATTTTGATAATAAAGTTACTCAGACTAATGAGTCTCACGTCATCAAAGCTGGTTACTTTTTCCTTCTTTAGAAGTAGAACTAGATTTTTATGACTGATATCTATTTTAATTATGTCGCAAGATGATTGCTAGAATAATTTTATAAGCCTATGTGGATCACTAGCCCTCTTCTGATTCGATTCGACAAAGCCTTTTTTACCTCCTTCTTTGTTGCCAGTGCCACCATTGATTCAATTTGATGTTCAGACACTAATATTAGGATATTTTGATAATATCCAAGTTAGTAGGAATGTTTTATGGTGAAAATAACTTTTTAAAGAAATTAATTGATTACCCCAACTTTATCTTTATTAGAAGTTACTAATGCCCTTTACTTTATTGAGTGTTGTCTATATTGAGTTTTTTTCCTTCTTCTCTCTACATAATCATGAATGAATTTTGTATTTTTATCCCCATGGTTCGAACCATTTGAGCCCTAATTTGTACTTCCTATAGACTACTCTAACAATAAATAAAAATTCAACTCTTCATGTATCATGTGCAACTCATCTCAATTAACCATTATGGGTCTCTTTAAAACCGCATCTCTTGAACTTTGATGACTTTCTCCATAGTGTCTATTTTTGAAAAATATTACCATAAATCCCCTTGCTTTGTTTACTCAATTCTTTTTTTACCCTATTTAATTTATGATGAAAGATTGTGAAAGGATTCCCTATAAAGACTATCTGTCAGTGTTACAAAATCAGTCCTCTGAAAGTTAGATGATTCGCACAAAAATTCAAAAAATTTAAATGGTCTTACTATCTCCTCTACACTGTTGTCACACTCTAATACCAAAAGGGTATGATCAGATCTCTTTTTAATTAGGTATTTAACATAAAGCTGTGAATATAGATCCGTCATTTTCTTATTACAAAGGAATTTTTCTAGACTATTGAAAATTATTGCGTCTTGATATCTCCCATTCCATCAAGTGAATGTGTTGCCCTCATATTCCATATCTATTAGTCTAGAATAATTAAGAAATTGACTAAAAATTTTTATTTTCCGCTAAGATAGTGGAATACCCCCTAGCTTCTCTTCTTGTGATAAAATGACATGAAATCACTCAGGACATTTGACATTGGTTTGTGATGTAGTCAAGTGAATCCCACGATATTTTCCTCTCATTATTATCACAAGCTACGTACATCTCTGTAACTATGATCTATATACCCAATATTTAATGATACACCTTCAAAGACATATGTTGTGATGTGTTAATTAGTATAGTAAACTGAAATTTTGCTACTCCAAATACCCATATCTTTCTAGAACAGTTTACTGTTGTAAAATGATGTCCCAATCTTCTTCTATAATCTTCTAGTCTTGAAGAATCTTGAAAAAGCTTTATCAATTCACTTAAACAATATTTTTAAATTAAAACAAAATAAAAGACTTATCACTATTTAATAATAATTAATTTATTACATCATATGTTATTCTCATCAATTGGTGACATGATCCAATGAGTTTGAGAATAAGTAATGGTCCTTAAGGCAATAATATTTAGCTAAAAAAGTAATAAATAAATATATTAAAATAAAGCAAAAGACTAACCAATATTTTAACACAATAATAATACTTTATTACATGATATCTGAGTTTCTATCAATTAATGACATGATCCAATAAGTTTGAGAAAAAGTAGTGATCCTTAAAGCACTAATATTGGCTAGATAAGCAATGAATGAAAAAA
>JACEIK010013368.1:1695-26493 GCA_018107945.1 Datura stramonium
CATGAGCAATTTAATCATTCAAGTTGGACAATATTGAGTATTTTTTCTCATTGTTCAAATATTTTAACGACGGTTTATTAACAAAAACTAGTATCTAAAAGTATTTGATTGTGAACTCCTGCAATTATTGTCGTATATTAATTTGAAATAAGCCTCAAATATCGAATCTGCCTCTAGTCATGAGGTAAAAAATTCCAACCAACATGTTCTTGGGTGATTATGTGGTCTTGTATGACAGACATGGATTGATACGTAAGAAAGCATATGCGGTAGAAGTAAGTTTGTGATGAAGGTAAGTGATCGTTGGACTTTGATTGTTTTAGATGTAAAGTCTAGAATCCAAACCTACAAAACATTCTACAGGAAGGGACTTAATTGAAGTCCAGAAAAAAAAGGAGCACCTTCTTTTAGAAAATATTTATTTATCATCTTTAACTTGACAATCAGAATTGTTGAATGTATATAATTATCATTTCACTTTTTTGAGCTTGTATTTTCTTTTCATCATGTTCTCTTTTATATTGTACGTGCATATTTCTTTTAAAATAACAATGCCCTTTTTCAACGTTTGTATTAATAGCATGGATTACACGTGCAAAGCACGTTCCCAACAACTATACAATCATTAAAATTAATTGTCATGTGTATACTTTTAAAGATACTATTAGTGCCAAAATAAGATTTTGGTTTATTAATAATTTTTATACTTCATTTGCAATAAGATTTTGGTTTATTAATAATTTTTATACTTCATTTGCAAGAACGTTCTTCTCTAACTTTATACTTTTAAAAAAATCTTCACAATTAAGCTCAATATATTTATTTTATGATGATATTATATATAATTGCTATTAGTTATTGTCATGTCCTAAATTACCCTATAGATGTGATCAGCACCCAACACAAACCATCGACTGTGAATCGAATTTTCATATATTAATCATTAATTCACTACATTTAATAAAACCAAATAAGTACCCAACAATATGATACTAGTTACAAAATAACTAGTTTCTCCAAGATTAATTTTAACCTTGCCCGTAACCCACACTAGACCATGGAGCATCAAAGAGAAATTTCAAAAGAAAAAGACATTAATAAAATGATGAAGAATATTTAAGAGCTCCCACAAATAATGCAGCTCATCAATAATCGGGATCAACTTAGCAACTCGTTACACAATCTCATCATCACCAATAATATCTACGTGAACATGCAGTAAGAAGTGAGTTATACGTAAATATAACCCAGTAAGATCTGATCTGACCACTTCATTTCACTACTGAGTTTATGCTCAGCCAACATGGGACAAGACACCGAAGACTTTAAGTTGACTCCATGGCATAATCATAACACGTAACTTAACAATAGAAACGACCAACGACATGTGAATGGGCATAATATAACAAAGAAGTTATTCAATGGAAACCGTAAGAACAATTATAACCACAATTGATACAACATCAATTGCCTAGACAAGTTCAACGCTTTCCACTAAATCATGAGTCAGGCTGACAAGCCTCAAGCTAAATTCCTAAAATCTCAACCGAAACGTAAAGAAAGCATAAACATAAATCACGCCCCTGAGATGAAGACTACCCACGGGACAAACGAGAGGGAAGGAAGTGTATCTAACCACGAGGCTAAGTCTCGGAGACCTAAATTTATATCATGAAACGATATAGCAATGTGTGGCGTGCTGGCCAAGCATTTCTGAAATGTACCGAGCATGCGATAACAAAATAATTAAATATACAAATATACAATGAGGAAATCACCAAGTACATCAACATAACTGATTAACATGCCATTATCCTCTTATGATTCACATACATATATACATACATGAAACTTTCTTTAGATTCACTTTATGATACATCATTGAACTAATGGATAAGGGTCAAGTTCTCAATGTTTAATAAGAGCCGAATCAAAACCAGCATCACACACCTATACCGGGATCACACAAAACTCAGGTTCGATTCTTATCATATTAAATATGTTATAATTGAAATCTCGAAACATACGAAACTGGATCATGCCGATAGCATAATTAAGGAAGTCATCCTCTACTATGGAGAGTCTCTACCGAACTAAGGAAGTCATCTCTACTATGGGAGGAACCCGATCGAACTAGGGAGTCACTTTCATATGGAGGACCCTGAACAACTAGGGAGTCACTTTCGCTATGGAGGATCCCTAATGAATTGTGAGTCATTCGTCGCATGGAGATCTCCGATCAACTAGGCAAATACCGCTGCCATGGAGGATCCACCGAACTAGGGAGTCACTTCGTCGCTATGGAGGATCCCGATCGAACTAGGGAGTCACTGGCCGTTATGGGAGGATCCCGACCGATTTAGGAGTCACTGCTATGGAGGATCCCTATCAAACTAGGGAGTCACTCTATGCTACAGGATCCCGAGCCGACCAAGGGAAACATCTCTACTATGGAGAGTCCCCGGGCCGACTAGAACATGGCGAGTACCGATTCGACATCATCTATCTAGTCTATGCTACTACAAACCCAGCCAAACATAAACATACATTGCTTATCATACAACATTCATTTTGGAAGGATAATACTTTCTACTAACAACAATCCCATCACTAAAATATCAATCTCATGCCTTATCATCATAATTCATATCATCATAGAGCCACACGTATTTCTTTTTCAAACATCTTACATTAGTGAGTACCTTTGTGATTCTGTCATCATGCATTATACTTCACCTCATTAAGTTCTAGCTTCATATCATTCAACATGTATCATAAGTCATTCATGATCCATAGATCCAATTCGTAACTTAAAATGCATACATTGATTCATATATTCTGATTTACGGAAGTCACAGTTACTCATAACTTAAACATTTACAACAAGATTATGGAAGAAGTATACATTTTCATTTCATAAACCCATTTAGAGATTTACTCCAATTCAAGGAGAAGACGCATTAATTTGGCCCTTACCATAATTCTACCTCATACCCAATCAAATCCACCAAAAGCATAAGGGACACGTATTTTACCTTCACATATTCAAGCCCATAAGATCTAATTTCTTCAACATGTCTATCAATGGCATATTCAATTTCTTAGGGATAACGTATGATCTTCACACATACTAAACATGGATGCAAGTAGTTACGATAATCGAGTGAACTAATAATAATCCTATTCAAAGTTCAAGTCATTTTGTGAAGACATCTTAAAATCGCGTTTCATCATCCAAAACATAATTCAAGGTAACCTAATTATTATACTCTCCTAATTAATCTCATAATCATAATGGATCTTGAAATTAGACAAATATAAAACAAAATCACTCATCACAAAACCCTAGGTCATGCATTTTCTAGAATAGTTGAAATTGGGTATTTTGATAAAAATATATTTTGGGAACAAGGATGGAAGATAACTTGTTGAAAGACCCGCATACCGGTAGAAGAAACCCTGCCAAAATTTCCCTGAAACTTTGAGGAACACCTTGGTGAAATCTCGAATCTTCATAGGGGAGAAGGAAAAAGGCTTTGAGAGGTATCTTGGGAGAATGAGAGTTTAGACTTGGAAGAAACTTTAAAAACATTCCAAATAATACTAAAATGACGTAGTTTATGTTAAATCATTTGACTTACGAAAAATTCCCCTCGGAAAACACAGTAAAATCACTCGCGACCCCACGGAGGCACTTCACGGAGTCATGGGGTCAAAAAGAACACTGGGACTGAGCCTCGAGTGCACCGGTTCAAATTCTCAAAATCCTTCTGTGCCCGGCCGACGACCAACTCCACGATTCGTTCCTTGATGTAATGACTCAAGCTCCGAATTCTCCTATTGTCTCCACTATCCCAACTCACCGGGAATTCCAACCTCCACTCAATGGGAACACTCCAGTCGCTGGGTTACCTAATGACTCGTTGGGTCAGTCCGCGGGCCACCGGTCAAGATTAAGTATCCTTGATCAAGCCCATGGGTCTCACTACGACTCGTGGGGTCACCTAACGAAGTCAGTCCTACGATTCGCTTTTTTTGTTGCAAATTTTTCCAATCTTCATTTGAGTTCTTTTCCTAAGCCTCGAATCGACGAAACATTCAGCAGTTACACTCGTCACCCTTTGGACAAGTGTTAGAAAATACAACCACAACGAGTACAAAATAATATGCACAAAAATATATTTTTCATAATGTAATACTTCAATAAAGTCCAACAAATGTACAATAAGATCACTATATATCTCAACACAATTCAAACTCGTGGAGAGTCAAGACTTCATATACAAGAGTGAAAGAGATCAAATATAATTCTGCCAACATATATAATGCCCAATAGTATACTATGACGCTAGTACAAGGCTCCCTAACATATTGCGGCAACACATGTATGCCTAATATATATATATATATATATATATATCACAACAATATGTATAGGCCCCTAATATATTACACAACATGTATATGCCCCTAACATACAGTGGTAGCGCATATGCCCCTAGTATATATATTCTAACGGCGGAATGATACTAACGCCCTAATGCCATTGAGACCACGCCACACCGCAAATCACTTATCAAATAATTTAATATTCTCCTCAATGTAATATATATGCGGGTGGTTAAAGACCACCGATCTACAAAGCACACGCTTGTCCAAACACATGGACCGTATGCATAAAAATAAAATTTTAACACAGTTTGAAAAGCAAGCACCAAATCTTAAAATTTCACTTACCTCAAATTCACAACTTAAGCACTTTTTTCAATAAATTAGAACTTTATTCTCTGCCTCCGTGTCACCTCAACCTATACAAAAATGAGATTAGAATGGGTAAAAAATCCTTCAAAAATAATTTTCTAAACTTTTAACACAAGCCAAACTCGCCGTCAAAGGGTTAACCTAAAAAGTCAACTCGGGGTCAATGAGGCAAAATTTCGGAACCATGACCACTAACCGATTTTCCTCGATGAAAGGATTCTAGAACACTATTCGAAACCGAATTTTGATAATGTTTGGCCTTCAAATCAATCACTTAGGTTGGAGAACCCCAAATGGCTAAACTTTACAATCCTCATAATCTCGATGTTTCACCATAAAAATTCACCATAATCATCATAATAAATATATTAGAATTGGTTATCTCGATACTTAGGATAGAAAATTCTCTTATTTTTCTCCTCTTTCTCCTCTTCTTTTTCTCCCTTTTCTTCTCTTTTCTCGTCCGTGTTTCTTTTTTTCCCGCTATTGCACTTGTTTTTGCCTCACAAGACAGCTGCTCTTTTCTTTTGTTTAGCTTTGCATATTTTTTTTTTGTAAAATTACCAAATAATCCTTAAAAAAATATGGGTTATTAGAGTTATACCATTTTAAATATTTGTACAAGTTAACATGAAATCACGTACAATGCACGTGTCAAAAAATTAGAATATATATACGCACTTTTAGATCCCGCTCTAAAACGCCATTCCCTAGGGTTATGAAGTGATTCTCATTCTCAACGCAACCTTCTTAAGCCGCAAGAATCTAAAGGTAGTACGAAGGGGGAGTAGAATCGTATTCCGGGAGTGGCTCTTAGATCGATCGCATTCTCTGCTTTCTTTTGGCTTCCCTCCAGCTGACTTCTTGATTCCATCCCAACGTGAGAAGGTGGAGAGAAACCAACCCAGCACAACTAATATTACTATGCCCCTATTAGTAAAGCATGTACTTCTTTCCATGCTTGCCGAACTTCTTTCATGCATTTACATCGCCAAAGTAGTCCGCGAGCATCGCCGATCTGTGTACTGCAATATATATATATATATATATATATCGTATTGCACACGATAAAGGATTTAACTATACTACATCGGGAAAAGAGCTGTACTATATTGAATTTAATGTTTTAAACTATTTTAATTTTCTTTGAAAAAAACTTAAAAGATATATTAGATCATATTACAATATTGCAAAATATGAAACAAAATTAAAAATGGTCTCTTGTATTTGATATATATTAAAAACAATCACTTAAATATACTCATGAGCAATTTAATCATTCAAGTTGGAAATATTGAGTATTTTTTTCTAATTGTTCAAATATTTTAACGACGTTTATTAACAAAAACTAGTATCTAAAAATATTTGATTGTGAACACTGCAATTATTATTGTATATTAATAAGGAAATAAGCCTCAAATCTTGAATATGCCTCTAGTCATATAAGGTAAAGAAGTTCCAACTAACATGTGTTCGGTGATTATGTGGTCTTGCATTACGTACATGGATTGATATAGAGGAAAGCATATGCGGTGTAAGCAAGTTTGTGAAGAAGGTAAGTGATCATAAGGCTTTGACTGTTGTAGATATACAATCTAGAATCCAAACCAACAAAACCATCTGCAGGCAGACTTAATTGGCTACGTAAGAAAAGGATCATCTTCTTTTTGTGTGGATTTAGTTATCATATTTAATTCAACAATCAAAATTGTTGAATATATAGATTATCATTCACTCGTTTTGAGCATGTATTTTTTTTATCATGTTTCTCTTTATATCGTATGCACATATTTTTTTAAATATAACAATGCTCACTGCTTGTGGCTAATAACATGGAATACACATGCAAAACACGTGCTCAACAACTATATGATCATTAAAATTTATTGTCACGTGCTACTTTTTAAAGATATTATTAGCGCGTATAAGATTTTGGCTTATTAATTAAGTTGTCATACTTCATTAGTAAGAGGGTCTTCTAACTTTCTACTTTTTTAAAAAAACTCTTCACATTCTGCCTAATATAATTTTTAGTACATTTTGGTTATATGATGATATCATATATAAAATCATATTTAGTTATTGTCACATCCCAAATTACCGCCTAGACGTGATTGGAACCCAAAGACATACCATCGACTGTGCAAACCGAATTTTCATATCATAATCATTAATTCGTTATATTTAATAAAATCAAATAAGTACGCAACAATATGATAATTAGTTATGAAATAACTAGTTTCTGCAATATTAATTTGAACTCTTGCCTAGACCCACAATAGACCATGGAGCATCTAAGAGAAATTTCAAAAGAAAGATATTAATAAATAAATGATGAAGAGTCTTTAAGAACTCCTAACAACAATGTAGCGACTCACCAATAATCGGATCAACTCTCGTGGAACTCTGCTTGCTAATAGCTTCATCATCACCACAGTATCCGTACGGACATGCAAAGTAGTGGTTAGTGTTTTAAATATAACCCAGCAAGATCCTGACACAATTCACTTTAATACCCTCGAACAAGTGTTAGAAAATACAACCACAAACAAGCACAAAAATAATATGCACAAAATATGTTTCATAATGTAATAATTAATAAACTCCAAACAAATGTACAACAAGATCACTATATATCAACACAATTCATACTTAGAGAGTCGACTTGTCATACTAGAGGTGAAAGAGATCAATCTAACACCAACTAGTCCCCGACAAAGATATAATGCCCTTAAAAGTATACTAGGTAGCAAGTACAATGTCTCTAACATATTAATGCAACATGTATGCCCCTTAATATGTATTATATATATATATATATATATATATATATATATATTGTACGACAACATGTATAGCACCTAATATGTTATGGCAAAGCATGTATATGCCCCTACCATATTACGACAAAGGTATATGCCCATAATATATATATCGTAGTGAAGGAATGATACCAATGCCCTAACTCCATGGTACGAGATCACACCACACCGCAAATCACTTATCAAATAATTCTAATATTCTCTCAATGTAATATATGCGGTCGATTAAGGACACCGATTTTCCAAGCACACGCTTGTCCAAACACATGGACCATACGTATTAAAATAAAAATTTTAAAATGTGTTTGAAAAGCAAGCACCAAGCTTAGTCTCACTTACCCTAATTCACAACTTAAGCTCTTCTTTCAATAAATTAGAACTTTATTTTGGGTCTCTGGATCACCTCAAACTATACAAAAATGAGTTTAGAATGGTCAAAACCCCTTTTGACAAATGTTTTCTAAATTTTTAATACAAGTCAAACTTGCGGTCAATTGGTTGACCTAAAAGTCAACTCTGGTCAATGAGATAGAATTTCTTAACCATAATCACGAACACGATTAACTCCGATGAAAGGGATTCTAGAACACTATTCAAAGCCAAATTTGATAAAGTTTCTGGCCTTTCAAATCAATTCATTTAGGCTGGAGAACCCTAGGTTAAGCTTTTTATATCCGCCACAACTTTGTAGAAGTTTTCTACTATGAAAATTCACTCATAATCACGTAATAAAATTAAATAAATTATTAGAATTATTACCTTGATACTTTGGATCGAAAATTCTTACTTTTCTCTCCTTTTTCTTCCTTTTCCTTTCTTTTCTTTTTCATTTGTGTATCTTTTTTCCAATATTGCACTTGCTTTTGGTTCTACCAGCACCGTTGGCTCTTTCTTTTAATTAGGCTTTATTATTTTTTTAAATTACAATAATCCTTAAAAATATGGTTATAGTGTTATCCATTTTAAAAATATTTTTAAAAAAAACACTAAATATCCACCAAAGTTATCAACAAAGTTTAAAACTATCAGAATATATATATATATATATATATAAAATTTAAGTTATTTATATTTATTAATGTTTTCTTAAAAAAATTAGAAATGGTCCATTATGTTTGACATATGTTAAAAGCAATCACTTAAATACACTCATGAGCAATTTAGTCATTCTAGTTGATCAATATTGAGTATTTTTTTCTAATTGTTCAAATATTTTAACGATGGTTTATTACCGTAAACTAGTATCTAAAAATATTTGATTGTGAATGCATGAAATTACCGTCGTATATCTAATTGAAATAAGCTTCAAATCTTGAATCTCGCCTAGTCACGAGGTAAAGTGGGGCTCCAACCAACATGTTCATGGGTGATTATATGGTCTTTGAGACATGGATTGATACGGAGGAAAGTATGTGTAGAAGCAAACTTGTGATGAAGGTAAGTGATCGTAGGACTTTGATTGTTTTAGATGTAAAAGTCTAGAATCCAAAACCAACAAAACCTTCTAGAGGAAGACACTTAATTGAAATCCATAAAAAAAAGGAGCACCTTCTTTTGGGAAATATTTAGTTATCATCTTTAATTCGACAATCAAAATTGTTGAATGTATAGAATCATCATTTCACTATTTTGAGCTTGTATTTTCATCATGCTCTTTATATCATACGCGCATATTTTTAAAATAACAATGCGCTTTTTCAACATTTTGCATAATATCATGTAATACAAGTACAAAGCGCATGTCCGCTACTATACAATCATTAAAATTAATTGTCATGTGTATACTTTTAAAGATATTATGAGCGCCAATATAAGATTTGGTATGTTAATTATTATTACTAGATGCAACTCAATATAATTTTTAGTACATCTTTATTTTATGATGATAATATATATAAAAAACCATATTAGTTATTATCACGCCCAAATTACCCCCATACATGATTAACACCCATCACACACCACCGAATTGTGCGAATCGAATTTTCATATCTTAATCATTAATTCACTACATTTAATAAAACCAAATAAATACCCAACAATATGATAATTAGTTATTTAAATAACTAGTTTCTCCAAGATTAATTGAACCCTTGCCCGCACCGACACTCAGACCATGGAGCATCTAAGAGAAATTTCTCAAAAGAAAAGATATTGATAAAAATATGAAGACTTTAAAGAGCTCCCACGAATGCAGCAAATACCTAATAACCGGATCAACTCTAGTGAACTCGTTGGCTAATAGCTTCATCATCACCACAGTATTCTGCATGGGACATGCAGGTAAGAAGTGAGTTGTATGTAAATATAAGCGCAAGATCCTCGATCCACCACTTCAATAATTTCAGACAAGTGTTAGAAAATACAACCACAATGAGCACAAAATAATATGTACAAAAATATATATAATAATATAATACTCAATAAAGTCCAAACAAATGTAAAATAAGATCACTATATATCTTCAAAAAGTCACACTCGTGAGAGTCGACTTGTCATATGGTAGTGAAAGAGATCAATCTAGCACCTCGACTTATCCTCGATAGCATATATAATGGCCCAATAGTATACTACGACAAAGAAGTACAAGGCTCTCACATATTGTGGCAGTACATGTATGCCTCAATATAATATAATATAATATATATATATATATATATATATATATATATATTCTACTTACGTAAAGGATTCTTAACATTGTTCAAAATCGAATTTTGATGATGTTTGGTTCAATCAATCATTTAGGTTGGAGAATCCTAGGCTAAACTTTTACATTCTCCTCATAATTTATTGATGTTTTCTACCATAAAAATTCACTCATAATCACATAATAAACTTTAATGAATTATTAGAATCATTATCTTAATACTTTGGATCGAAAATTTTATTTTTTCTCCTCTTTATTCTTTTCTCCCTTTCTTTAATTTTCTGCCTATGTTTCTTTTTTTCCCGCTATTGCACTTATTTTTGGTTCTCGTTAGCATCACCGGCTCTTTCTTTTGTTTAGGCTTTTGATATAGTTTTTTGTAAACTTACCAAATAACTTTAAAAAATATGGGTTATTAGAGTTATACCATTTTAAAAAGTTACAACAATTCACAATTCAACTAATTCATGTAATGGAGTAAAAATATTCAATTCAATATTCAAATTTAATATTTTATATATATATATATATATATGTCACGCCCCCACCTTGGAAGGGAGTATGACGGCACCTAGTGCCCTACTAGGACCTCGACTCATTGACCGGGTTGAGCCTCCGAGCACTCTCGGTGCAAGGCTGGCTCCAAAACCCGTGACCAAGAAATGACAAGCTATATAACTACAAATACAAATTTCTCCACGACTAGGCCTATAGCCACTTGTAAGGCGACGAAAAACAAATAAAACTCACTATTTCTTGAAAGTGTATGGGAGAAATACTCACTAGGGCTAGGAGTATATTAACACTAATTTGGAGTAATTTCACTTACTTTGACTCTATGTGTCAGTCATGGGGACAATTCTTGCTAAACTAACTCAGAATGTTACAACTTTATACTTCGCATAATGAGGTTAATTGAGTTTGGACCACGTTTGACGGGCGTAATCGATGTGAAATTTATATCAAACCCGCTCTCTCTTTCTCTCCTGCCGTTTTCGAAAGTTAAGAGTGGAAAATGAAATAAAAATCAAAGGATTATATACTGGGACTTGACAGCCCTCCGTGGCACGTTGGCCATCGCAGGGACAGCTCTCCGTGGCATGTTGCCATTAAGTGAGGGGGTCCGCCCGCTCCTCTGCGACGCCCAACGGGCGCTTGTTCGCGCATTCCCCCTGACCTTTTCTAGCATGTGGTGGCATTCTAAACTCTTAACAAACATACGAATAGGCCATCTAATTTCAAGAATTTACTAGCATAACATCCTTTCCCCCTTAAGGAATTGGCCCCGAATGTTTCTAACTTAGTTGACCTATTCTAGAAAAATTCTGCGGCAGTTTCCCGTACATGGATCATCTCAAAATCTCGAAATGCAGAAAAGTCCAATGAGAAATTACATATTACTATAGTATCTATTACATAATAAATCAAGTCAATATCTCACCTTATATACATGAATATAAAGCAATCCATATAATAGCAATATCAACATACCGGCTAAAGGTTCAATAATCGGGATATTTCGGGAGCCATATCTTCTTCGCCCTCCCACCATTTCCTCTCGGTTCCTGTTACGCAATAATACTTTAACCAAGCCACATCATTACCACCTACTAATTCTGTCGTCTAGGATGGCTACTAGAACTTTTCATAAGCTACCCTTCGATAACCTCGAACATTCAGACTGAACGATTCTGGGAAGGATCCTTATACCACTTCCTCAACATGGACATGTGGAAATCCCGGTGAACATACTTAACTTCGGGAGGTGGTGTCCAACTCATATGCCACTTGGCCTATTCTTCTGGGCTTATTTGATAAGGCTCAATAACAAACCCGGGTCGAGCTTGCCTTTGTTGCCAAACCTCATCACCCTTTATTGGCGAAACCTTTAAGAATACCTAAATATTCACGTTGGAATTGTTGGAAAGCCGCGCCGCACGTCGCACAATACTTTCAAGCAGCTAAGCAAGCCGCAGGTGTTCTCTCGATAAGCATACTTTTTCCTCTCGACTAATGAATGATATTCGACTCCAATCAAGTGATTCTCCTATTTCAAAACAGCCAACCGGCAATCTACACTTCTCCCATATAATGCCTCATAAGGCGCCATTCGAATAGCTGAATGGTAACCGTTAGTATAAGCGAATTCAATAAGTGGTAAATTCTCATCCGAGCTACCTCCAAAGACCAACACATATCTAGCAACATATCCTTGAGCGTTTGAATAGTGCGTTTTGCCTGCCCATCCGTCTGAGGATGAAAAGTTGTGCTCTGCTAACTCTTGCCCTTTCAAGCTTCCTCTCGAAAGGACTGCCAAAATTTAGCTGTAAATTACGCCCTCTCGCGAGATAATGACACCGGAACCCCATGCAGCTCGACTCATTTCTTTGATGTATACCGCATAATCTTCGGCCAAAAAGGTAGCCCTTACCGGCGTGGTAAAATGAGCTGGGATTTTGTCGCCCGTCAACACTACCTGGGCCGAGTCATATCTACGCCCGGTGCAGGTGCAATCTCGCTACAAAATCCATGCTTATCGCTTCTCATTTGCTGTAGGCACGCCATATCCCCGAGCCGGGCCCGCGCCGGCTTCGATGCTCGCTTACCTGGCCAAGTGCTAGGCACGGAAGCTACAAATTTCGCTATTCCCTTCTTCTTATTCCCGGCCACCACAAATCTCTTTTCACATCATGGTACTTGGGTCGAACCTCGGATGAGAGAAGCACGGGCATAGTGCACCTTGCCCATAATTTGTCAGCAAGCTCCGCAAATATCCTGGAACACAAAGCGGTCTTTATACCCGCACTCCATCTCTTGGTTATTTGAAAATCGGCCATCTCTCTCGTCAACTTCGGCTTGAAATAACTGTGCTAGATCTTTGTACTTCCATTCCTTTACTTCCACAAATAAAGATCACATCATGCAGATTTCTCGATTACCATCGTATTCTCATTTCTACTACAAGGACGGCTAAGCCGGGCTAGATGATGCAACTTTCGTGCCACCTCGCCGCCGGCCGCAAGCAGCTAAACTTACGGCAGATTTACTAAGCCGAGGGAATTCGCTACCACATTGCCTTTCCTCGGGTGATACGTAATATTTACATCATACCTTTCAACAACTATAACCAACGATGCTGCCGCAAATTCACTCCTCTCGGGTGAAGATATACTATAGGCTCTTATGACGGTGAAATATCCACATAGACGCCATACAAGTAATGTCTCTATCTTCAAGGCGTGAATCACGCAGCTAATTCCGTGTCATGGGTAGGATAATTCTTTTCATGTTTCTTCAATCAAGCCTAGAAGCATAAGCTATTACTTAACCATGCCGCATCAACACACATCCTAACCAACCACCCGAAGCGTCACAATGGGGACAGATAACCCTAAGGAACCTTCTCGGGCAATGCTAACACCGGGCCGGGCGTTAACTGCTCCTCAACTTCGGAAGCTCAAGCCGCACACCTCGCCCCATCGAAATTTTAATGCCTTCTCGCGCGGCTTTCTCTCCATCTTTTCCAAGGTTATTTATACATGTTAGTAATGATCTGACTATCTAGTAAATCCTGATTTGATTGACATCCCATCTACACCACACCTCTAGCCTTTGCTCATTATTGTTTCTCAATTTTAGTTATCTTGCTCTCTTGATTAGCTGATTTTAGAATCCACAATATTTTGTCCTTCACTTCCCCTAAAATTTACAGTTATATTTTCATTGCTTGGATGCGAATCAATTCAATTCACTAAACAACTCTTGTGCAAATCATTCTATAGTTCTTGTGGGATTCAACCCGGACACACATCAGGTTATTTGTTTTGATACAGTGATTGCTTACATTCTCTTTAAACGAGGTGTGTAATTTGAGCTCTATCAAGGTGTAACAATCTGACCTAGTTAAGAAGCAATGGGGAACACTCCCTAGTTAATTGCATAACTTTGATAAAAAAAATAGTTCACAACATTGTCACTTGATTTTTTTCTCTTAAAACCCCCCTTTAGGAAATACATGAACTAAAAGGATAAATACTAGAATTAGTCTATATCTTGACCATATTCCATATAGGATCGATCCCAACCTTAGTTGGGTTCTTTATTGTTTTTCAGAGGTGTAATTTGAGCATTATCAAAAATAGCGTTGTTATCAGGGAATATAGCTTAGGATTATATTAATTTCTTTTATTCAACTTTTTGTCTTTATTTCCTCATTTACGTTTTAATTTATTTTTGTTCAACACAGGTTACCACTTGGTGAATTCCAAGTAGTCAGAGGAGCGAAAATCCCATAGTGCCAATTGACCAAGAACTTGAACAAACACTGTGAAGAATGAAGGTAATGAGACTCCCGAACAAATGGAAGCCATACTAGTTGCTAAAGTTCACTGAGGTAATGAGGCCCACCAAGTAGAGTTAGCTCAACAAGATGCTCTTCAAGAGGTAGATGATGCCTGGGAAGATGTTGATAATGTTGTCCATCACAAAAGGAGAAACAAATATTGTGAACCACACCAGTTCCATAGATATTCTCCTCAATTTAATGATGATGAAGATCTGAATATTAATGAAGTTGGGTCAACAAAAACTATGTACCCCCACCTTTGCCTGCTAGGGCAAAATTTGAAATCACTAGCACAATGATTCAGCTACTCAACATGAAGTGTGTGTTCAGTGGTAATGTAGCTAATGATGCAGGTCTTCATTTGATGAACTTTGTAGGTATTTGATGTCGCTCAAGCGTACGCAAGCGCTTGTGGTCATTAAGTAATATAGGATAGTGAAGTCCCAATTATCAATCCCTCAGAGACTTGTTAGATTAATCACTCAAGCTTAACACTTTATTTCACTATTTAGAAAAAAAACACATACAAAATTGGGGAATGGTTTGGAGAATTAAACTACTAAACTTGAAATGTAAATTAACTACTAAACTAAAATTGTTTCAAATGTGTTTGTACTTCAAATGATGATGAAAATCTAGGGAAATGACACTTTCTCTTCAGGTTGAGTTTTCCAAACTTGATTAACTAGATTGATTCTTCCTAAGGTTGCTAGTTGCATGTTACTATCCCATTTCTTGCCAGTCTCCCGAGCATCCAAGGACTATCTCATGAACCCTAATGCCTATATCCCTATGGTCGCAAGAGAATTGTGAAATGACGGCTGTGGCTACTTGTATATTAACTAAACAAGGTTGAAGCGTATACTTCTATCCTCAACAACAATTCTATCCTTCAACCAATGGGTCAAAGGGTCTTTAAATTCTTGTTTTATATTTACTTTTAACCCTTCTAGTTCCCTCTCCCAATTTCAACCAAAGCCAACATAAATATTTGTAAGGTGATCAATGTAATGACTATGGATTTAACAAAGTAAATATAAACTACCTTTAATGAAGAATCAAAACTATCAATAATCAATCTTTCAAACCTCAACCATTTTCTACGGCGAAAACCCTAGGATAGGAGCTTAGCCACTCATAGACAAGCGAAAAAACAAATACATAATCATTCCAAGAATAAAACAATATAGAAAAGAACAAAACCCTAAGTATGAATTTTTCTCTCCTTCAAAGTTGTGTTACAACCTTAATACGATCAAACAAAATGATGTATGATAGCTAAGGAATGACCTAGATGTTATATTTATAAGAGAGGCCTGAAACAACACTTTTTCCCTCAAGTAATTGGCTTTAAAAATCAGCAAAATCTGTCCAAGTAGGGGCCTGGCGTGCTGCACCCTCCATAGACCTTGGTTGGGCTTCGATTTCTTTTGAATTTAGGCTTCGGGTTCCACAAACCAGACAATGCACCAAGGAGTTAGTCAAATTCTTGAGCCTCCATCCACCTCTGGCATGCCACGCCATCTAAAGCACTAGAGTGTTAGTCAAATTTTCTATGTCTGTGATGATTCTGGCGCTCCACGCCATCCATATCGCCAAGGTGTTGGTCAAATTTTCTTCTTAAGTTCATGACCAGGGGCACAACTTCGGGAACCACGCTACCTATAGCACCAACTTTTGTGTCGAGTTCTCTGAAGTTTAGGGATTGGCGCGCCACGCCAGTCATATCACTAGGCCAACTTTCGCGAACTCTTCTTTCCTTACATCTTGGGTCATTTTTGAGTCCTTTTTCCTTGGTTTCCTGTTCAGAACATCTAAAAATATGTGTTATCTCACAAGACACACATACATGAATTTATGCATTTCATAACGATTATGAACTCAAAACTAGGCAAAATGTGGGAAAAAACATCCAAATGGGCATTAAGAATATGCCCCACATCACCACCCTACACTTAAACTATTATTCATCCTAGATCAATCCTCAAATATATGCATAAAGTCATCTTTTAGCACCACTTATCACCTCTATCAATACTCACTCAACCAACTTGTATAGAGCATATGATTAAGTGGTTCATCGATATATAGCAATTCACATAAAGCACATACATATTTTTCACATTCAAGACTACACAACTTCTATAACCAACTCTTCTTTTTCAATACCGGGTCAATATGTTTAAATATGAAATGTGCTACATATAGTACACCGACTTAGACATTTTTTCCCCTCACTTTTAGTGATTCTCCTTTCTTAGGTTATCAATGCAAAATATGGAACATAATAAGCAAGGCACACTCACGCTCACATACCATAAGCTTTCCCTTCGTGTACATTTAGACTACTTAATTGTTTAAAGAGATTAAGATCACAAGGACTTTTCTTGGTTGTAATGTTGGCTAAGGGATGAGTAGGAATGATTTTTGTTTAATAATGACTACCAATCCTAAGCACTTTAAGACATTTTTTATCTTTCTTGTCCACCACCCGTCCCTTATTGTTCACCTTCCATTTTTCTCACCCTTTTTCTTTTCTTTACATTCCCCTTTGTTCACTACTTGACAGCTAGTTTCTGCTTATATGCTCAACAAAAATAATCAACTATTAAAATATTTTATGAATGTTCTAGAATCAAGTAGACAACATGTTTTTCGGGCATCCCTCTTCTCTTTCCTCTTCTTGTCATCCATACATTTTTCATTCTTTCCTTTCCCTTAACTTTTTCTACCCGATGGACTCCTCATTCTCAAATCTCAAAGTTCGTAAAACTACTTTGGATCAACAATTCTGGAGGTCACATAATAAGAGGGAATAGGCTACTTTTGTGGCTAAAGAAAAGAATAAGGCTTATGGATCAAAGAGGGTTAACTAGGGATAATATTCAGGAAGGTAAAACAAACATGGGAAAACATGACTTTTTCAATGAAACGCCTTGATCATCTCTTAATTCCCTAACAACAAGCTATCACACATACACTAACGCAAGTTATGGATGCCACACTATATATAAAACACAACAATTAATCTAACCTCACATGGCGCCAAGAATCTAGTAGATTTCCTATAGCTACACATTCACACAATTAAATTGAATGACATTTTTCATTATTATGCCCTAAGAGAGCCTTGAGTGAAGTTAAAGAACTGTGTGTCTCTCATGAAATTCTCACTTATGCAATTAAGATGATCACTTCATTGGCTCTAGCATAGACACTAAGTAGAATGTGAAAGAGCACACAAGTGGATGATATATGACTCAATTATGAAAAAACATATGACTAATTTTCCCTTAAGAAGGTCGTCATCCATCCATCATCGGGAAGGGTCAATACTCTATGACTACAATGACTACAAAAATAAAAATTTACCTAGCCAAAATGTCTTCCCTTCAAAAAAGAACTAAGGCCATAAGAAGAATTGAAGGGTTGATGAGGTATGCCATTTTTTTTAAAAATAAGTTCAAATGAGCTTGATGGCATATTCACCCTTTGACCTCAAAATATCGGAAGACACCTCACCCCCACACTTAAATTCATGGTCTATCCTTAGAGCATCTATAAAGTTAAAATCATGTAAGGGTGAGAAATACTCCCTGAGGCCCTCTAAGGCCTAGAAAGCAGCATTCTTCTTTGGTTCACAGGTTGCATGACCCCACACTAAAGCTCGAGACGTGTTCCTTGTATTTCATTTTAGTTACTTAGACTTCCCCCTTACTGAACACAAAATAAAGAAAAAGTGACACTATATAGATTATGTTATTACAAATTGGGTTGCCTCCCAACAAGAACCATAGTTATAGTCGTGGCACAATATTCACAGGTTGCCTCCCGTAAAGCGTCTGATTTGACATCGCATCACGATGAAAGGCATTCTCACTCCTTCATTCGAGTGATATAGTTAGGATCCTGAAAACCTGGTAAATTCTCATGCAGCACATGCTGCTCA
Organism: Datura stramonium; assembly: GCA_018107945.1. Classification (NCBI taxonomy): domain Eukaryota; kingdom Viridiplantae; phylum Streptophyta; class Magnoliopsida; order Solanales; family Solanaceae; genus Datura; species Datura stramonium. The sequence goes on from JACEIK010013368.1 coordinate 20,223, forward strand.
ACTACCTGCTTACACCATCCAGACTTTACTATTGGTCTCACTGTGAAGTCCTCATAATGAGGTGGCAACCTTGCTGCTCTAAACACATCAAAGACTGCCTCCTGACCATCTATATTAATCGATATCTTTCCCGACCTCACCTTTATAACAACATTAGCGGGGGTTAAGAATACTCTCCCTAAAATAATGGGAACTCCTAAATTTTCTTCGTAATCTAGGATTATGAATTCCACTGGTAACATAAAAGGTCCCACCTTGATCAAGATGTACTCTATGATTCCGTCAGGATAGTTAAGAGACCGATCGGCAAGCTGCAATGTCACTAGGGTAGAACGTTGTTCACCTAAACCAAGGTTCTGAAAAAGGACTCAGGAATTAGATTAATGCTTGCACCTAAGTCACACACTGCTAGACCCACTTCGTTGTTCCTAATAACCACTGGAATGGTGAAGCTCCTAGGGTCTTTCAACTTCTTTTGAATTTTGTTCTGCACCCAATAATTGCACTCTTCCGTGAGAGCCACAGTCTCAAACTCCGCAAACCTTCTCTTGTTTGCCACAATATCCTTCAGATACTTGGCATATTTCAGAACTTCCTGTAAAATCTCCATCAATAGTAAGTTAACATGTACCTACTTCAACACCTCAAGAAATTTTTGGCAAGTTGTGTCCTCCTTCTACTTCTTAAACCTTTGTGGAAATGGATGGGGTGGTTTGGCTTCTACCAATTTTGGCTTTGAGTTGCTTGACTTACCAACCTCCTGTCTGGACTTCACAACCCTACTCTACATCAACTTTCTTATCTCTAGGGATCACCTCATCCAGCTCTTTACCATTGTGCAAAGAAATTGTTCTTACATTTTCCTTGGTGTTCTACTCAGTGTTACTTTGAAGTGCTCCTTACGGTTTGTTAGACTGCTGAAGAGCCAATTGCCCCATTTGTCTCTACAACTCATGGATGGACTTCTGCATCTCATTAAGCACCTGCATCTACTGAACCATCCACTGCTTCATCATTTCCTCGAGTGAACTACTAAGCTACTGGCCCTGAGGTCTTGGATAGCTATTGTAGGGCCTTTGGAAATTCTGATTCCCTCCCCATGAGGGATTTCTTATATTCCGGTGCTGGTACTTGCAAAACCTCCACCACGACCTTGTTGCCCCATAAAATATACAAATTCTAGGTTTAGTGGACAACCTAAATAAGCATGCCCTTTTCCACATACCTCACATGATGGTAGTGGAGTCTGGACCTGGCGAACCTGACCTCCTACTGGTGTGGTTACAAGCTTGCTAATCAGATTCACCAGCTGCCAGATATTTGCTCGAATAGCTGCTACACTATCTACCTCTAGCTTTCCTGGCACCTAGGCTGCTGTGGACGCTTTACTTGAGTCCTAATAGTCTTGACTCCCCTCTATTTCATTATATATCTTGGACAAAATTTGTCCCTGTGCGGTAGCGTCAAGCGAGATCTTTGACTTTGGTTTCATCCCCTCTATAAAATTATGCCCGATAATTTCCTTCGAATACATGTGGTGCGGGCAATCTCTCAAGTAGCCCTTTTATCGTTCCAAAGACTGAGCTAAGGTCTCACAATCTTTCTGCACAAAACTGGAGATACTCATTTGACACATTTTGATAGTGAAAGTTCTCACTTAGCTCCATGAATGTCATCAGATGTCTGTGAGGATACTCGTGCGTCTTGCCCTAATATTGACAAGTATTTTGGATCAACCACACAGTCCCATCCTTCGACTCAAAGTTTCCAGTGATGGATGGCTTGACGATCACTTCGGAAGCATTCTCCATGTTTGGCCAAGCAAAGTTAAGCACTTGAACCCTTTCCTAGTTATTGCCCTGTGCTTGCTTGTTATTCTCCATAGTTAACCTGCAAAAGGTTCTCTCAATTTCTCGATCAAAATAAGCCAAAGGTGGTCCCTAACTTCTTGTACTTGGAATACGCTGAGCACACAACACCTATAAACTTCAACAACCAACAAAAAAAGTAAAATACAGAATAGCGGAATAAAAATCCTAACCTACTAATGATTAATCAATCTTCCAATCCCCGGCATTGACAACAAAAAGTTGATATTTCCCAAGCACACGCAATCGCATGAGGTCATCAAGTAATATAGGATAGTGATATCCCGGTTATAGATCCCTCAGAGACTTGTCATATTAATAGCTTAAGGTTAACACTTTATTTCCCTATTAAAAATTGGGGAATGGTTTGGAGAATTAAACTACTAAACTTGAAATGTAAATTAATTACTAAACTAAAATTGTCGCAGACATGCTTGTACTTCAAATAATGATGAATATCTAGGGAAATAGAACTTTCGCTTCAAGTTGAGTTTTCCAGACTTGATTAACTAGATCGATTCTTCATAAGGTTGCTAGTTTCAAGTTACTATCCCATTTCTTACCTCTCTCCCCATCATCCAAGAACTATCTCATGAGCCCTAACACCTATATCCCTATGGTTGCAGGAGAAACATGAAATGATAGTTGTGGCTACTTGTATATCAAATAAACAAGTTTGAAGGGTATATTCCTATCCTCATAAACAAATTATGTCCTTTAACCAATGGGTCAACGGGTCTTTGAAATCTTATTTTATATTTACTTTTAACACTCTTAGTTCCCTCTCCCAAGTTTAACCAAAAGCCAACAAAAATATTCAAAAGGTGATAAGTCTAATGAATAAGCAATTAACATAAGTAAATATAAACAACCTTTAATGAAGAATCAAAACTTGCAACAATCAATCATTCAAACGTCAACCATCTGATATGGCCAAAACCCTAGAATAGGAGTTTAACCACTTATAGACAAAATAAAAAACAAAGACATCATCATTCGAAGCATATAATAATTGAGAAAAGAAGAAAACCAAATATGAACTTGTCTATCCTCAAAAGTTGTGTTACAACCTTAATACAATCAAACAAAATGATGCATGATACCGAACAAATGACCTAGCTTTTATATATATAAGTGAGGTCTCAAATGATACTTTTTCCTTCAAGTAATTGGTTTTAAAAATTAGTAAAATCCATCCAGGTCAGGGCCTGGTGCACCGCGCCCTCTAAATCTCCAGGTTGGGCTTTGATTTCTTATGATGTTTGGCTCTGGACGCCCCACGCTAGCCAATGCACCAAGGAGTTAGTCAAATTCATGAACCTCCGGACACCTCTGGCATGCCAAGCCATCCATCTTACCAAGGTGTCGGTCAAATTTTTCTCTAAAGTTCAAGACCTAGCATGCCACACCATCCATAGCACCAACTTTTATGTAGAGTACTCTAAAGATTAGGGGTTTGTGCACCATACCAGCCGTAGAACCAGGTCAACATTCACGAACTCCTCTTTCTTCACACCTTGGGCCATTTTTGAGTACTTTTTCCTTGGTTTCCTTCTCAAAACATCTAAAAATATTTTTTAGATCAAAAAACACACATAAACATGAATTTATGAATTTCTTAAGGATTATGAACTTAAAACTAGGAAAAATATTGGCAAGAAAATGGAAAATGGGTATAAGAATATGCCCAACATCAATATTTGCAAGGCTTACAGGTTGCTAGGAGTGAGCCAGATGCTATCAAAATGAGGCTCTTTCCGTTCTCTCTGTTTGGAGAGGCTACTCTATGATTTTTAGAGTTTCCAAACGACTCTATCACCAACTGGAGGGAGCTGAAACATGCCTTTTTGGAAAGGTTCTTCCTACCTTCTAGGATGCTACAACTCATAGATGAGATCTACAACTTCTGATAGCTCAAGACAAAGGCACTTCATGAGACATGGTTGAGGTTCTAAAAGAAGTTTACTAAGTGCCTGAATCACAGAATTTCCAATGAGAGCTTGGTGGAAAATTTTTACAGGTCTGTGATCGGATAAGTACAGGCCGTAGTATGAGTCGTACCTTAATGGTATGAGTCGTACTATGATTCGTGATAAACTTCAAAAGGCTTTCTAAAGACCAATGCTAAGTACGATCTGTACCAAAAAAGTCATGGAAAAAGGATCATACAGTGGAAGGTGGAGCATTGATGAGTCTCTTGTGGGAAGAAGCAACAACCATACTTGACCAAGTGACGAAAAAAATAGAGCCTGGCATACCAGATTGGCTAATACAACTGCAGGTACATATGCTATTGGGATGGTTGCGGAGTACCATATGAAAGAAGAGGAGCGTGACCAAGAATGAGCTCATATGGGGAAATCTATGGACCTACTCAAAAAGCATATCATGGGATTTAGAGCACAGAAGATAAATGCAGTAGGAGCTCAAGGGCAAGAGCAGGGGTTTGAGCACTATGATTCTAAGGGAGGCAAACTTCTTGGATAACCAGGTGACTTATTTTCGAGCTAATGCCCAAGGGTCTGGTCATGACACTTGGTGCCAAGGATCTAAAAATCAAGGTTGGAATAAGAATAGGGACAACTAAAATAGAAATGGTTATAGGAATAGAAGTAGAGGTCAAGAGCAGGAAGGTGATTAGGGGAAAACTGATGGTTACGAAAATGACCACATAGGCGTATATGTCCCTTCAAAGGCTCATGAGTGTGTTGCTGGACCCTTTAAGTTAGAGAGTATGATGGCTGAGCTACTGAAAAAAGGCAAAGTCGACTAATGAACATCTGAAGGACATTAAGGTAGATGTATCTGACATGATTTAGAAAGTTGAGTCGCATGCCATAGAGATCAAATAGATTGTGCAGCAGTTGGGCCAGATTTCTCCATACCTGAACTAGAGGCAGAAGGGTACACTTCCTAGTAACATAGTTCAAAATCTAAAGAATGATAGTCACTGCATGGCTGTAACGACTAGGAGTGGAAAAACTATAGTTGATCCTCCCATGCACTATTAGAGACTTTGAGTTTGCTAGAGCACTATGTGATATGGGAGCTAGGATCAATCTGATGCCACCAGTTGTGTTCAAATAGTTGGGCTTGGGAGCCCCTACACTAATGATAATGCGGCTTTTGATGGAGGACCGCACAGTGAAAAGCCAGTGGGGATATTCAATGATGTTTTAGTGAAAGTAGACAAGTTTATCTTTCCGACTGACTTCGTGATCTTAGATTCAGAAGTGGATTTTGAGGTCCCCATCATATTGGGGCAACCATTTCCCTCCACTTGGAAAGCTTTAGTGGAGGTTGAAGTTGGTCAGCTGAAGTTTAGGTTGAATAAAGAAGAGGCCACATTCAATTTTTGCAGGTTAATGAAGCAGCCAAATAAGTTTCGAGTAGTCTCAACTATTGATGTTGAGTTGGAGTTTCTTGATGAATTCTAAGTAGTAAAGAGACTCGCATCGTGCCTGATGTTAAATCAGGTGTTGCATGGGAGGCACCCCATGAGGTGGTTTGGTGAAGTATCAATAACCAAACTTCCTACATCGTGTCGCGATGTTAAATTAGGCGCTTCTTAGGAGGCAACCCAAGTATCTTGTCCAATGTGTGTTGCAATATGCATGTGAAATACGGATTGAATTCTGAAAATTAAAGTGCAGGTTTGTACTATGAGCCTCAATACAACTCGTGGTATGATGTTATGGCTCGTAGTCCTGTCCGTACTAAGAAGCAGAGACTTGATATGACTCAAAAGTTCACACTACAGTTGGTTATTATGAACTATATATATATGGTACGAGTTGTAGTACCCACTGTCGTGATGAACTATCTTAAGTGTTGAAGTGTAGAAACTCCAACCTAAGAGTCATGGTACGAGTCGTGTCATCTTGGTATGAGTTGTACCCCTCACTCATAGGTTTGCAAGTAAGTCTTCTGAGTCCCTAGTTATGGATGGAAGGGATGAGTCATAAGTATGACCTAGGACTCATTGTATGAGTCGTAAAGGGCCAATTAAATGACAGAACCCAACCAACCCGACTCTACCCAAATTTTTAAATCCTCCCAGAACCAATTTAATATGCAAATTTTTTTCTGAAGTTTCCTACACGATTGCACGATTTCCTTCCCTCACTCCCCACTTACCTATAACTCACTCCCATTCTATGTGAGCATGAATTTTTGCAATAAATTTGCAATTTTGAGTTGAGTTCCCACTCCATATCTTAAGACCAAGAATCCTTCAAGAACATAGAAAGTAAGTGATAATTTTTTTCATTTTTTTCTTTCTAACAATAGCCGTCTTCACTGTAAATCTGTTCGGCTGTCTGGATGACTACACGCAAGTGCACGTGGTCGAACAAGTAGTAAGTGGCTCAAGTAAGCCAAGTATCGATCCCACAGGGACTGGA
>JACEIK010013369.1:0-15663 GCA_018107945.1 Datura stramonium
AAACCGAAGTTGGGGGCTTATATAGTTGGGACCTATAAGTCGCATTCATGGAATGCGATTTATAAGTCGCATTCATGGAATGCGATTTATAAGTCGCATTCATGGAATCCGATTTATAAGTCGCATTTTGCCTTGCGACGCGCCGACTTGGCGCTTGTCCGATCTTTCACCGGGCCTTTTCCTAGCATGTATGGCATTCAAAAACTCTTAACCAACATGCGAGTAGGCCATCTACGTGTCGAGAATTTACGGGGTGTAACAACTATCTTGGCCAAATAGTTCCTACCCGTCCCCTAGCCTAAATTACAACTAATTTAAGTCCTAATTTATCCTTGATTCAAATTTCTATATTAGTGAAATATTTACACTAAGGGCAAGCCTATGAGTCATCTTTTGTATGCATGTTGAGTTCTTTGGGAGAGTGAGCGGAAATTATTTATTTATTCCCAAGTTAATATTGTCATATATCTTGTGTGTGAAAGGGCAAATATCAAAATAGTGAGGGGCACAATGGTAACACTTTGGTCTATCTTGATTGGTAAACTACATATGATTCATGTTGGCCCAAATATATCTTGTTGAGTAATTTCTAAAATCTAAGTGATTTTGAATATTGGCATGTGAATGTTGATCCTATATGCATGTGAGTGAATTGTTGGAGCTTTATTGATTTGTCTAATAATCCTAATTGTAAGTAGACCTATTCGTAGGGTGAATTTTGTGATAAAATTGGAAAATAAAAGTAGTAGTTTGTTCGAGGACGAACAATAGTCTATGTGTGGGGTGGTGATCAACTGTGAATTTACACATTTCTTAGCCATATTTTACCCATACTTTACTATGTTTTGCGAATAAATTGTGTGTGTTATCATGTGTTCTATGATATATTGTGAAAAAGAGATAATACACATGATTAGATGCTTTCAAGGCTTAAAGTGATGGATTTGGGGTTAAATGTGGCTTAAAAGAGCAAGAATGGCAAAATGGGATTGACAAGACAAATGTATAGAAGTTGGCAGTGCACAGGTATAGCTATGCTATGGCCTGCATGCTGCACAGGTCGGGTTAGTGCAACCAAAGGCATGACGCACCAAACATGTTAGTGCAAGGAGGGGCGCGGCGCACTACTTAGTCCAGGTGGCTAGAAAAATCAAATTTCAATTCTACTAGGAACAGAAGCTACAAAACCCAATTCCAATCCAAGTAGGAACAATGAAGGCTTAATCTACTATTATAAATACCCTATTATAACATGTTTTAGGTGTCACATAATCAGAGACCATCAACTTTTAGTCGATTGTCATAATATACTTTCATATTCGAACATAGTATTGTTGTTGCATAATTCATACTTTGAGAATTTGTGTAATAATTTTAGTTGACAATTGAAATTTTGTAACACCCCGAAAGATTCTAAGACTAGATTCGGGATTTGAAATATGTTCAGTAGAAAAAGTCTAGAAATTTCCTCAGAATGACTCGTTATACGAGTTGTGGTATGGAGTAACGGACCGTGGTCAGAAATCATGGCTTGCGGTAGAGTTTTCTGGGCTAGATAGTATGAGTCATAGGAGACAATGAGTCATGGTTTGTACCCGTGGAAAGAAACAGAGAAGTTGGAAGTTTAGTGCAGTAACAACGGGTGGGGTTCAACGACCCATCATCATGAGGTACGACTCATTATATTGGTCCGTTGGGAAAATTGTAGGAGTTATACCTGAGAACAGTGGTGACGATGAGAGGAAACCATGAGTCATGGCTTATGTCTCATGGAATAAGTCATTATGACTGCCAATGAGCATTTTTCCAAGTGAATTATTAAGGATATTTTCAAAATTCCTAAGCTCCTATCTTTCTAATGGAGTCTTTTTAAGATCTGAAAGGAGTGTTTTAAGAGCGTTTTAACCTACTCTAAGCCATTAGGCTCCCATGCATGCAAGTTATTGAGAACTCTTTTAAAGATCAAGCTAGAATTCTCTCAATTCTTCCCCAATTCTCTTGGGCTTTCAAAGATAGTTTGAGAATCAAATTACCCAGATATGTAGGTCTATCAATGAGGGTTTTCTTCCACTCTCATGGCCAAATTTCTTCTCAAGTTCATGAATTCAAGTTTTGTCAAGTGTATTGATTTCTAGGGTTTTAACCCAATTTTGTGGAATCCTCGATGATATGTTTACGGGTCTAATTCCTTCATCTTATAAAGTATGTTTTACAGTCTAATGGGAAGGTTTATCACAAATTGATTATATATTCATGATTTCAAGTTATTAAAAATTATGCCCTATTATGCAAATTTTATGAAAAGTCAAGCTTATGATTCATGATTTCAAGTATGATGAGATATCTAACATGAATGAATGTTTATAAATTTTCCAGGTATGAATCTATAATTTTGACTTATGAAGTTTATTTTTGGTATACATGATTTTATGATTTGGGCAAGCCTGCACAAGTTAAGTATGTTTTCATGATTTAGCCAAGGCTAATTTATCATATGTTTTGAAGCAAACTCCCATTGAAGCTTATGATATATTTTGGAGTCAAGACTCCCAATGTTCAAATTTCAGACTATGCACTTGATTATTATTTCAGCTTTATTGAAAAATGATGGGAGCACTATGCTTGTTTTTGGGAGTAGTGTCTAGCACCGAGTAGGCTTGGGGTTTCAATGTTTCTCGGTCTTAGATTTATATGACAACATAGATATATTTATATTTGGGACCTCTCAGGAGAGTTTTTCCCTGCCCCAAGGGGCCTCGACTTGATATTAATATCATGGTATTGTCCTTAGCCCTGACAAGGTTTTGGATGGCTTTGCTCACTTGAGTTTGATTGTTGGGGCATCACGTAAGCTCTATCGTGATGGTGTCGGTTATAAAAAATCTCTCATTTTTCCTCACGATTTCAGTTACTACTCATGTTCATGACTTATGATATTATGTTTTACAATAAATTTGACCCAATAATCAGTTTATGAGCTTTTACTTACGATTGCATCTATGACAAGTCATATAATTTTTATTTCTATATCTCAGGTCACTATGTTCAGTTATGATAATCATCTTATGACCATGTATTTCTCAGATATAGTTTTCAGCATGCAGTCCTTATTCTCATGTTTAATGTTGTATATTTATATCCATGATTTCAGTTAACATTTACTGAACATGTTTTACTTACTTTACATACTTAGTACATTCAAAGTACTAACCACATACTCTATGCTATATTATTTCATGATATAGGTTCAGGTGATCCATCTCAATCTCGCCGATAGGTCTCTTTTCCTATCAGCTCAATTAATCCCTACCTTGGGTGAGTCCTCGTTATTCGAGGGCGCCTATCATTTTGGTTTTTTGTTGTCAATTTGTTTTAGACTTGGAGATAGCTAGAAGCTTGTCCCAGCATCTGATCAGTTAGTAGAGGCTTTTCAGACATAGACTAGTTTGTTCAACTTGAGATTTAGTGTTGTGATGTGTCGTTTGATATACGCCTTATGTAATTCAAACTTTCGCTTATTTAGGTTTAAGTTATCATACTCTGCTTTAATATATTCTCTTTAGTTGCTATGTTCATGCCATGGGTCAACTTGGATCTATTCATGGTTTTAGGTCCCGTGTCTCGATCCAAGGTCCCATCTCGGGTCATGACAAACTTGGTATTAAAAAAAGGTTTAAAGTGTCCTAGGGTGTCTAAAAGCCGTGTTAAGTATATTTTTTTTCATGGGTGTGAAGCGCGCCACACTTATGAGGAAGAGGCTACGAAATGTTTTAGGAAATTTCCCTTCTTTAATGATCTATGTCGTGCGATGAAGTACCTCTCTATTCTCTAATTCGTGCTATATACATTGCAGAAATATGCCTCCACACTGAGTGAATGGAAGAAGGAATGACAATGGAAATGGCCATGGAGATGGGTATCATCAAGCCCCACCGGCACCAGTAGATCCTTTGTTCGAGTAGGTCACTCATGCCGAGTTCAGAGCGGCATTTTAGATGTTGGCACATGCCATGAACGCTCAGTTCAACCAGCAGGCAATGGTCCATGTTCCTCAGAATGGCAATGTAGCAGCGGCTAGAGTTTGAGACTTTATCAGTATGAATCCACCTGAGTTTCATGGGTGGAAGGTAGATGAGGACCCGCATGAGTTCCTTGAGAAGGTGCAGAAAATCACCCAAATTATGGGGGTGCGGGGAGAGGAGAGTGAAGATTTAGCCTCCTATTAACTAATGGTGGTTTCTTACATATGGTTTCTCTAGTGGAAGGATAGCAGGGAGCGGGAGTAGTCCCTGTGAGTTGGGATGAGTTCACGACTACCTTCCTTGATAGGATCTTCCCTAGAGAGTGGAAGGAGGCGGAGTTTGTCAACCTGAAGCAGCACCACAGGACTGTCTTAGAGTATGCCTTAGAGTTCACCCGACTGTCTAAGTATGCATCGGAGATGGTGGCAGATCAGAGGGCTTGTATGAGCAAGTTTGTGAATGGAGTATCAAATTTACTGGTCAAGAAGTGTGGTACCGCTATGCTTAATAATGACCTAGATTTCTCGTGATTAGTCATATACACCTAGTAGATAGAGGAGAAGCATATAAAGGAGAGGGAGAGAGAGGCCAAGAGGGCTAGGACAGGATGTTATGGATAGTTCCAGCAGAGGTCTGGTGGAGGAAATCACCATCAGTTCCACCAAAGGTCGTTAGCCCCAATGCCATCATCAGCCAGTGTTCCGTCAAGACCTAGGTGTGATCAGAGGGGTAGAGCATCAGGCACTAGAGGTCAGGGGAGCATGTCAGGAGAGCCGAACATTCTAGCTTGTGGGAGATGTGGTAGGAGGCACACCAGAGAGTGCTTGGCGGGTTCAAGAGCGTTCTTCAGGTGTAGGAAGCACGGACATCTTCTTAGAGAGTGCCCTTTATCCAGACAGGGCCAGAGTAGATCCCGTGACCCAGCCACTAGATCAGTAGCTCCACCACACGCTCAACTCAGCAGGGTGCATCTACTAGTGCAGGTGGCCACTAACATCAGAACAGATTTTATGCACTATCATCTTGTTAGGAGCAGGAGGTCTCTCTTGATATGGTCGTTGGTATGTTATGAGTATTCCATCTTGATGTGTATACATTGGTAGATCTACTGACTAATTTATCTTTTGTGACTCCCTATGTTGCTATTAGTTTTGGAGTCAGTCTCAAAATCTTGTTAGAAACCTTCTCAGTCTCTACTCCAGTCGATAACTCAGTTATAGCTCGACGGGTATACGAAAATTGCCCTATTAAAGTCCTTCAGAAAGTCATCTCAACCGACCTAGTAGAGTTAGACATGACTGATTTTGATGTTATTTTTGGTATGGACTAGTTACATGCATGTTATGCCTCAGTAAATTGTAGAACCCATACAGTAGAATTTCTATTTTTGGGTGAGCCAGTCTTAGAATGGAAAAGTAGTTTAGTTGTGCCTATAGGTGGCTTTGTTTTCTATCTCAAGGCTAGGAAGATGATTTCTAAAGGTTGTGTGTACCATCTAGTTTGGGTTAAGGATGCAACGTCCGAGACCCCAACTCTTCAGTCAGTTCATATAATATGTAAGTATCCAAAGGTGTTACCAGATGATCTACCAAGAGTCCCTCATGAGCAGGAGATTGACTTTGGTATTCACCTTCTCCCTGATACACAACCTATATCCATTCCTCCTTACAAAATGGCTCCAGTTGAGCTAAAGGAGTTGAAAGATCTCCTAGATAACGGTTTCATCAGGCCTAGTAAATCCCCGTGGGGTGCTCCAGTTCTCTTTGTATGGAAGAAGGATGGTTCCCTTTGAATGTGCATTGACTATTGGCAGTTGAACAAGGTCACAATCAAGAACAAGTATTCCCTCCCCAGGATTGATGACTTGTTTGACCAACTTCAGGGTGCTACGTGCTTCTCAAAGATAGACCTTAGATCCGGCTATCATCAGCTTAGATTTCGATAGAGTGACATTTCGAAGACAACTTTCAGGACTCAGTATGGTCACTATGAGTTCGTAGTTATGTCTTTTGGACTAATGAATGCTTCTACAGCTTTTATGGATTTGATGAATAGGGTGTTCAAATAGTATCTAGACATGTTCATGATTTTCTTCAAAGATGATATTCTCATATAGTCTCAGAGCGAGGAGGAGCATGCCGCTCAATTAAGGATTATGTTGCAGACTATCAAGGATCACCAACTGTTTGCCAAATTTAGCAAGTGTGAGTTTTGGTTGAACTCTGTAGCATTTTTGGGCCATGTTGTGTCTAGCGAGAGTGTGCAGGTGGACTCTCAAAAGATAGAAACAATAAAGAATTGGCCTAGACTAGTTAGTCCCTCATACATTTGAAGCTTTTTGGGTTTAGCTAGCTACTACAGGAGATTCGTTGAGGGATTTTCATCCATTGCGGCACCGTTGACTAAGTTGTCCCAAGAAAAGGTCAAATTTTAGTTGTCGAATGCTTGTGAGAAGAGTTTTCAGGAGTTAAAGATTCAACTCACTTCAGCTCCAGTATTGACCCTACCAGAGGGAACGGATGGTTTTGTTGTGTATTGTGATGCCTCTAGGGTTGGTCTTGGTTGTGTGTTGATGCAACATGGTAAGGTTATTACATATGTCTCTAGACAACTTAAGACTCATGAGAAGCATTACTCGACGCATGACCTAGAGTTGGCAACTGTGGTGTTTGCATTAAAGATTTGGAGTCACTACTTATATGGGGTGCATGTGGATGTGTTCACAGGCCATAAGAGCCTTTAGTATGTATTCACTCATAAGGACCTGAATTTATGACAAAGGAGGTGGCTAGAACTTCTCAAGGACTATGACATGAGTGTCCCTTATCATCCGGTCAAGGCCAATGTAATGGAGGATTCTCTTAGCAGCCTGTCCATGAATAGTGTGTCTAATTTTGAGGATGGGAGAAAGGAGTTAGCAAAGGATATCCATAGGCTTTCTCATTTAGGGGTTCACCTTCTTAGCTCAACAGATAGTGGTGTCACTGTTCAGAATGGGTCAGAATCTTTATTCGTGATTGAGGTTTATGCTAGGACAGACGACGATCCTATCATCGTAAAGCTAAAGGAAGTTGTTCGGAAGCAGAAGGTGGATGTCTTCTCCCAAGGGGGAGATGGTGTTCTCCGATATCAGGGTCGATTGTATATGCCAGCTATTGATGACTTGAGAGAGGGGATGTTGGGAAAGGCTCATGGCTCTCGGTATTCTATCCACCCAGGTGCCTCCAAGATGTACTGTAACCTACAGGAAGTCTATTGGTGGGATTTCATGAAAAAGGACATAACAGAGTTTGTGGCTAAATGTCCTAATTGTCAACAAGTGAAAGTTTAGCATCAGAGACCTGGAGGTATGCTACAGGATATTAGTATTCCAACTTGGAAGTTAGAAGAGATCAACATGGAGTTCATTACAGGCTTGCCTCATACATGCCAATAGTATGACTTCATATGGGTGGTTGTAGATAGGTTGACCAAAGCATCACATTTTCTACTGGTCAAAACTACTTATTCAGCTGAAGATTATGCTAGGCTGTACATTTGGGAGTTAGTTTGGCTGCATGGAGTTCCTTTGTCCATCATCTCAAATTGGGATATGCAGTTCACCTCTCAGTTTTGGAGATTATTTCGTAAGGGACTTGGTACTCAGGTCAAGCTTAGCATAGCTTTTCACCCACAGATAGATGGTCAGGCCAAGTGGACCATTCAAACTATTGAGGACATGTTGAGAGTGTGTGTGATTGATATTAAGGGTATTTGGGATCACTTGTCTCTCATTGAGTTTTCTTACAATAATAGTTACCACTCTAGCATTCAGATGGCTCCATATGAGGCTCTTTATGGGTGAAGGTGTAGATTGCCTATTGTATGGTTTGAGGTAGGTGAGGCTACGTTGATAGGGCCAGATTTAGTTCTTGAGGCCATGAAGAAGGTTCAGCTTATTAGAGAAAGGTTGAAATCAGCTTAAAGTCATCAGAAATTATATGCAGATGACAGGCGGAGGGAGCTTGTGTTTGAGGCTGATGATTGGGTGTTTCTAAAGGAGTCTCCTGTGAAGGGAGTGATGAGGTTTGGAAAGAAAGGGAAGCTTAGTCCCCGATATATTGTTCCTTATAGGATTCTGAGGCGAGTTTGCAAGGTGGCATATGAGTTGGATCTACCAGTAGAGTTTTCCTTAGTGTACCCAGTTTTCCATGTATCTTTACGAAAGAAGTTCATTGGTCACCCAACCTTAGTTATACCAGTGGATTGCATAGGTGTGAAGGATAGTTTTGCCTATGAGGAGGTTCCAATTGAGATCCTTGATTTTATAGGTTCGAAAGTTGAGAAACAAAGAAGTAGCTTCAGTGAAGGTTTTGTGGAGGAATCAGCTTGTTGAGGGAGCTATGAGGGAAGATTAAGCAGATATGATGGCTAGATAACCCGTATCTTTTTACTACCAACTTAATTCCAGTATGAGGTATCAGTTTTCTCCTTAATGCTCTATTCAGTTTCATGTCAAGCTCATGCCTCTAAGTTCTTTTCATATCATTGCATGTACGTAAGTTTCATGAATTCAGTTCAATTATGTATTTTAGTTCGGAGTCAATCTCTCCGTCATTTTTCATCTTTAGTTGTTCAATTTTAGGATTGAGTTCCTTCCCCAGCTTTCTAGTGTGCTTAATCTACATTCGAGGATGAATGGTCCCAAGGGGGAGATAATGTAACACCCCAAAAGTTCCTAAGACTATTCAGGATTTGAAATATGATCAGCAGAAAAAGTTTGGAAATTTTCTCAGAACGACATGTTGTACGAGTCATGGTCTGGAGTAATGGCTCGTGGTTAGGAGTCGTGGCTTATGGCAGAGTCTTCTAGTCCAATAGAAATGATTCATGGTATGACTTATAGGTCCATTTAACAGGTCATGGTCAGGAATCGTTGTATGTTGTTGGTGATTTTGGGCTGGATACTATGAGTTGTAGGAGACAATGAGTTGTGGTTTGTACCCGTGGGAAGAAACAGAGAAGCTGGAAGTTTGGTGCAGTAATAATGGATGGAGTTCAATGAACCATCGTCACGAGATACGACTCATTATATGGATTCGTTGGGAAAATTTTGGGAGTTATACCTGAGAACAGTGGTGACGATGAGAGGAAACCACGAGTGGTGGCTTCGAGGTACGACTCGTGGTATGAGTTGTTATGACTGGCAGTGAGCATTTTTTTAGGCGAATCATTGAGGGTATTTTCGAAATCCTAAGCTCCTCACTTCCTAATGATGTCATTTTAAGCCCTGAAATGAGTGTTTTAAGAGGGTTTAACCTACTCTAAGATATTAGGTTCCCAGGAATGCAAGTTATTGAGAACTCTCTTCAAGATCAAGCTAGAATTCTCTCAATTCTCCACCAATTCTCTTGGGATTTCAAGGCTAGTTTGAGAATCAGTTTACCTAGGTATGTAGACTATCAATGAGAGTTTTCTTCCACTCTCATGCCCTAATTTCTCCTCAAGTTCATGAATTCATGTTTAGTCAAGTGTATTGATTTCTAGGGTTTTAACCCAATTTTGTGGAATCCTCGATGATATGTTTATGGGTCAAATTCCTTCATCTTCTAAAGTATGTTTTACAGTATAATGGGCAGGTTTTATCACAAATTTATTATAAATTTATGATTTCAAGTTATTAGAAAATATGCCCTATTATGCAAATTTTATGAAAAGTCAAGATTATGATTCATGATTTCAAGTATGATGAGATATCTAGCACGAATGAATGTTTATAAGTTACTGATTGTTCCTCCTGATTTCAGTTACTCATGTTCATGACTTATGATATTATGTTTTACAGCAAATTTGACCCAATGATCAGTTTATGAGCTTTTACTTATGATTTTAGACTGTGAAAAGTAATATGATTTCTATTTCTAAATCTTGGGTCATTATGTTCAGTTATGATAATCAACTTGTGATCATGTATGTCTCAGATACAGTTTTCAGCATGCAGTCCTTACTCTCATAATTTAAGGATTTATATTTATATGCATGATTTCAGTTAACATTTACTAAGCATGCTTTACTTACCTTACATACTCAGTACATTCAAAGTACTGACCCCATACTCAATATTTTATCATTTCAAGATATGGGTTCAAGTGATCTAGCTCAGTCTTGTCGATAGCTCACTTTCCCTATCAGCTCAGTTCAGCCCTGCCTTGGGTGAGTCCTCATTATTTGAGGGCGTCTATCATTTCAGTTTTTTGTTGTTAGTTTGTTTCAGACTTGGAGATAGCTAGGGGCTTGTCCCAGCATTTCATCAGTTAGTAGAGGCTTTTCAGACATAGACTAGTTTGTTCAGCTTGAGATTTAGTGTTGCAATGTATCGCTTGATATATGCCTTGTGTTATTCATAATTCCGCTTATTCATGTTTAAGTTATCATTTTCCACTTTAATATATGCTCCTTAGTTTCTATCTTCACATCATGGGTTAGCTTGGAGCCATTCATAGTTCTAGGTCCCGTGTCTCGGTCCGGGGTCCCAGCTCGGATCGTGAAAAATCTCATTATGTTCTTGTGATTCAATATAGTCTTGGAGATTTTCTACTCAATTAAATATTCTTGTAAGTATTTCATTTTGAATTCTTCTACATATTTTATTTGGTTTTTCATAAACATAAGCGGCTAAATCTCTTAGGCTAGGGTTGTGGGAACCATGATGGATCAACGAATGTAGGAACAGTAAAATAGTGATTCTTGAATGATAAATTGGGTAGATTGTTATTCTCTCTGAATTAATTGAGTTTTAGTCTTTGTAAACGTTGAAACATGCTTGTATCTTTAACTTGCCCGACCAAGGAGGTTGAAGTTGGGAAAAGAGAATAACAATGGAAATTTGAGGTTAATGACTCTCATCTAATTAACTAGAGCTCTAACCGAGGATAGTTAAACTCAATACTTACTGCAAAGCTAAAATACACACTCTTTTGAGACCGAGAGGAGATGGGTGGAAAGCATCTATTGTCTATTGGCGAGCACAACGTATACACTTTTGGACCGAGAGGAGATAAATGTAATTCTTAAGTTGACAAACATTAGATGTACTAAATGTAAGTCTTACACAAAATTCACTAGGATAGATCACTAGTAAAAGCCTAACTAAGTTATGAAATCATGGGGAACACAGTCGTAGCTTAGCTTCATCAATTTGATACAAACTCAATCATTTTTAAAATTATTTTATTTTTTTATTTCCAAATCCCCCTTCAAAAATATTGACTATAAGTTAGCTTATTTTCATCATTAACGTATTGTTACTGCCTATTCCCTATGTGATCGACCCCAACCTTCATTGGGTTACTATATTTGACAATGACCGCTTTATACTTTAATTGCAAGGTGTACTATGGGTTAGCTGGGAGCCATTCATGATTCTAGATATCAAAGCCAAGGATTAGTTGTGTCCTAGGGTGTCTGGAAGTCGCGTTACGTACAATCTTTTTCATGGGTGTGAAGCATGCCACACTTATGGGGAAGAGGCTAGAAAATTGTCATGACTTGAACGTAGACTCAGATCGAGACAAGGGACAAGAAACCCTGAGAGGCTCCAAGTCGACCCATGGCATGAACATAACATCTAAACTCAATATCATATAACGGAATATTAACATACATAATAGCGGAAGTCTGCATATATATATATATATATATAAAGCTAGAACAAAATCATCAATGTCAAGTTGATTTCTATATATTATTTGAAAGCCTCTAACACAACAGGTGAGCTGATGGGACAGAACCCCAAACTAGCTCGACAAAGTCTGAAACTGAAAGGAACATAATAAACTATAAATGACTGAACATCCTCGAAGGACGAGGACTCACAACACCAGTTGGATAGGTCAGAGAGGGAAGCAGGGGCTAATGATACAGCTGAGACTAATCCCTCGGACCTGTATCATGAAATGATACAGCATAGAGTATGCGGTCAGTACTTGGAATGTATTGAGAATGCAAGGTAAGTAAATATCATAATGTAAACATAGGGCTCAAAGTTTTCAAAACATTCATAAATCTGTCATAATCATAATCATAGGAGAAAAGCTTCATTAAACATGACTTGTGCCAAAGTAACATGAACATAACCATGCATAAATTATGAGGAACAATGGGAGGAATTGTCATAACCGACAGCATCATGAGAGAGTTTACATGATGCCCCAACTATCTCGCTCATGTGGGCAGAGTCGTCCCAGGCTTTCCAGGCAAGGGACGTGCATTATGTGATATCATGGGGATACAATAGCATTAACATTTGATATATATAAACCTACGATGGCACGTAGTTCTGAGACACCGGCGTAGTCCTTTGAACATTGGGCTACTCGGTGCTAGACAGTTCTCCCAAAAATATGCACATGGCTCATATCATAAATCATAAATCATTCATAAAGTATATGGCCAATTATAACATAACATACTTGATCATACTTGAAATACATGATTATCCATGATTAAGGGACCATAAGTTGGCCAAGAGTCATAAACCCATAAAATCATGAAATCCATGCATGCTTGTAAAACATAGATATACTTTCTATTCATAAATTCATGATGAGCATTTGAGAGAATTCTTATCATAAATCGTAATGGGCTAAAGAAAATCAAGATCATAATGAAATCATAACTGGACCTTTCATGAAATATACATAATTGAGCATAATTAAATGGTAATTCAAATCTATAAATTTATAATTTAAATAGTTATAAAATCTTCCCATAAATCATAAAACATGATTTGATACATGAAGGGAATCGACCCATAGATAGATCATAGAGAAATTCACAAGAATTGGGATAAACCCCATAGATCAAGAAACATTAATCTAGAATTGAAACCCATGGAATTGAGAAGAATTTAGGGAATGAGAGGGAAAGGGACTCTCATTCATATCCTCACATACCTGGGTAAATCGAATTCACACTCCTACTTTAAAGCCCAAATGAAATTGAAGAGAATTTGATGAAATCTCTCAAACTTGTTCTTCAAGGAAGGCTCTAGGTTGCATGCATGGAGTGGGGATTCTTAGAATGAACTCACTCCCCTTAAAACGCACTATTCAAAGCATAAAACTATGTAGTTTAGGACCCTAGGCCTTAGGAATGATGAAAATACCCTTAATGAAAAATTGGAAAAATCTACACTACCAGTGACCACGACCGATCCAACGGATTGTTACAAGTTCCCATGAGTCGTTGTTCCTCTCATTGTCTTATCCCTAATTCTGGTCTCAGGTCTCCTACTACGTCCGAATAGGACGATTCTTTATAAGCTCCAACGACTCGTCGCTTCCAGTCGTCGTCACCACTGCCCCTATCCTGGGATTCCTCCCAACGGACTCTTACAACGACTCTTTGCTCCCAACAATGAGTCATCCCATGACTCGTTATTTCCTCCCTGATCAAGACCAACCTTACAACGACTCCCATATAATGACTCATTACAACAACCAACGTGTCGTTCTGAGACCCGTTACTCCCCAATTCTATTTTGCAGCTTCTCACTATGGGCACTTCGAACGGGTCATTAGTCCCACCAACGACCCGTTCAACGAGTCATTCTGAGTAAAAATTTTAGATTTCTTGCTACTTTTCATTTCAAATCCTGAGTCTAGTCTTAGGCACTTCAGGGGTATTACAATATCTCTCCCTTGGGAACATTCGTCCTCGAATGTGGGTAAACATAGTAAAAAGCTGGGAAAAATGCAACTACCATGCCAAATACTGAACATTCGAGCTGAAAATTGACGGAGTAACTGACTCCGAACTAGAATACATGACTGAACTGAATTTTTAATCACACATACATTCATTGTCATGAAGAAAACTGGGGAAACATGAATTGAATCGGATACTAAGGAGGAAACTAATACCTCAAGCTGTAACTAATCCGAAAGGGAATAGATGTGGGTATTTAGCAAACATATCTACTTCAGCTTCCCATGTAGCCCCCTAAACATGTTGATTCCTCCACAAAACTTTGATTGAGGCTACCTCCTTGTTCCTTAGCTTATGAACCTAACATCAAGTATTTCTACCGGAACCTCCTCATAACTGAGACTGTCTTTCACACTGACACTGTCCACTAGAACAACCAGAGTTGGATCACCCAAACACTTCTTTAAGAGTGATACATGGAAAACTAGATGAACTAAAGCTAATTTTAGGGCAACTCTAACTCATATGCTGCCTTGCCAACCTGTTTCACAATTCGGTATGGACCAGCATAACGGGGATTGAGTTTTCCTTTCTTTTCGAATCTCATCACTCCCTTCATGGGGGATACCTTCAGAAATACCCAATCATCAACTTCAAACTCAAGCTCCCTCCTCCTTACATCTGCATAGGACCTTTGGTGACTCTGAGTTGTTTTCAGCTTGTCCCTTATAAGTTGAACTTTCTCCATAGCCTCATGGACTGAATCTGGTCCTTATCATTGCAACTTCACCGACTTCGAACCAACCAATAGGTGATCTACACCTCTGCCTGTAAAGAGCGTCAAATGGAGCCATGTGAATGCTGAAATGGTAGTTATTGTTGTATGAAAACTCAATGAGAGGCAAATTATCATCCAAGTACCCTTCAAATCAATCATACATGCTCTCAACAATCCTCAAGAGTCTGAATAGTCTACTTTTCCTGACCATCTGTTTGCGGGTGAAATGTTGTGCTAAGCTTAACCTGGGTACCAAGTCCCTTTTGAAACAATCTCCAAAACTGGGAGGTAAATTGAGTACCTCTATATGGTATGATGGACAATGGCACCCTATGTAACCAAACTGACTCCCAAATGTACAACTTAGCATAATCCTCTGCTGAATCGATAATTTTGATCGATAAGAAATGAGTAGCCTTAGTCAACCTGTCCACAACCACCCAAATTAAGTCATATTGTCAATGAGTACGAGGCAACCCTGTGATGAAGTCCATATTGATCTCCTCCCACTTTCAAGTAGGGATACCGATGTCTTGAAGTACAACTCTTGGTCTTTGGTGCTCAACCTTCACCTGTTGACAATTCGGACACTTAGTCATAAACTCTGCTATGTCCTTCTTCATGCCATTCCACCAATAAACTTCCCGTAGGTCACGATACATCTTGGTGTCACCTGGATGTATAGAGTATCTGGAGCCATAAGCTTCATGCAACATCCTCTCCCTCAAGTCACCAACATCCTATACACAGAAACGGCCCTGATATCGGAACACACCATCCCCCCTTAGGAGAAAACCTCGACCTTCTGATTCTGGACCTCTTCCTTCAACTTCACCAAAATAGGATCCTCATCTTGTCTAGCCTTAACATCGGTCACCAAAGATTATTTTGATCTATTCTGAACAGTGACACCACCATCTGTCAAATCAACCAGATGGACTCCAAGTCGTGCAAGTCGGTGCATATCCTTTACTAACTCTTTCCTCTCCTCATCTACATGAGATACACACTCCATGGAAAGCCTACTAAGAGCGTCTGCCACCACATTTGCCTTGCCCGGATGATAAAGGACACTCATTGATCAGGGGCATATTTATATGCCCAATTGATACTCAAATGCATCGCTTTTGCCTTGTTTATCCAACAATGTGTGTACATTTGCATGTAAATTGTAGG